>JAODAL010010183.1:0-25000 GCA_025379985.1 Phyllomedusa bahiana | reverse complement strand
CTGAGGCGTGTAGAGTACATGCATCAGTACGCCATGTGAACATGCCCTAAGGGTATGTTCACACAGCGTGTAGTGGCACGTAACTGTGTGCACCGCTATACGCCAGCTGTTAGATGCACGTGCTCTCCAGCACATAATTTCAGCAACGCTCCGGCCACCTCCCATCCACTTTCACTTTACCCCTGAAAGAAGTGGCATGTCACTTATTTTTACGGGCGGGTTCTATGTGCCAGGGAAAACAACAGCTAATCCTAGCTCTCACCGCTATGATTTTACCATATTTGCAGGGTACACTTTGGGTGCATTACAGCTCAGTTATGCCCCACAAATACGCTGTGTATGTTCACACGACGTAATGTCAGTCTGTAGTTCGGCGCGTAATTACGCTTCAATACAACTGACGTATGGGCCGACATGACCCTGGGCAGCGCCTATCTCAAGCTGCTTTGACAACTCTCCCAATCCACACCACTCCCCTCTTTTTCTTAATAAAACACTGAGACATGGATTGGATAAGTTGGCCACAGCAGCCATTTTTATTAACATACATATAAATCACAAATAACAATGCGAATGGGAACTAAGTACACCCACATCCCCATACGCTAACCCTAATCTTCCTCCAAATTAACACTTCCTTAACTTTCCAGAAAATCAACTTGGGGCTGAGGTCCTTGGAGCCAATCAATCCTTTCCAACAACCAAAAGTCTGGCGAACAAACTCCCTTCTTTCCTCCTCCGTTTTTACCCCCAGCCGTCCACCCGGCTTCAGGGCAAATAGCCCACCTCAGGCGGCCAACCTTTCCATCACTTGCTCCCAAGGACGCCGCCCTGTGGAGCCCCAACCTTCGCCAGACCAGTGTATCCACGAAATTGGGACCCAAGCTGAGCCTGACCCCCCCACTATTTCCCCCAACACCAGGACCCCAACCCGCCACAGCTAGCACACGTGACACCTTACGTGTGCGACGCCCCCCACAGCCCCAAAGCCCTCTCGATTCCCCCACGAATGTCCCAAGACCACAAATCCAACCCAACTGCATTTAGATGTACCCCGTCTCTACGCCAAAACTCCCCTTCCCCATCCTCGAGTTCCCTATGCCTAACCACGAACCCCCTGTTCCTAACAACGAACGACGCCAATGACCTATTCACTTTAATCCTATTAATACCAACCACCGAATCTGCGTGCCGCCAAGAAAACCTCGGCACGATATCTGACCATATAATCACCAAGTCTGGGTACAATACCCACAGCCGCAACATATCAAATCGCATATCCCTAAATAATTCCCTAATGGGACGTAGCCCCAGATCATTCCCCCCGACATGAAACGCCACTATATCCGGAGCTCGATCCCACGACACAAATCTCTGGAATTCTGGCAGCACTTGGCTCCAGGATAAGCCTCTTTTTCCAATCCACCGCACTAGAGCAACATCTTCTGGGATCCCCAGTTGTCGACCGCTTTCACGTAACGCCGCCCGCTCTGCGCCCGAATGCACATACGAGTGTCCAAAAATCCAGATTAGCCGTTGACCTGAAATAGAAAAAACAAAGAAAAGAAAGGGGAGGGGTAACCGAAACCCCAGGAAACGACCTAACAACTCCCACTAAGGGCCCTTGACAGCCTATTCCCCCCACCCCCCTTTTGAAAAACCTGCCCGACTGATCTCAGACCAAATGCGGACGAATGTACAATCGGTACCTGTTCGATTACCATCTACCTATTTTGCGTACGGCTTCGGCCTCCAAACCCCCACCCAGCCGCTTCGTCCCCGCCACCGATGCGGAAAGAATCTGGCGCGAACTGCGCCGGGTCCAAGCCGAGCTCACCCATACACCGCCGAAAGATAGCGGTAAATTGGAACCTGGACAAAAAACCCCCATCCGCATGTACCAGCAGGGGGAGAGGTCCCTCCCTACGTAATCTCTTATAATCGTCCCAACACCGTAACGGGCACATAATTGCCCCATTGACCGCCCTTAAACGCACCACCTTGCCCTTGCCCTTTTGGTCGGTCTTGGACCGACGTATCAACACCCCCAAAACCGTCCTGCGTGGGTTGAACATCCACGTCCTGCAATCCCCAGTCACTTTTTTACTTGGGCAAAACCAGCTCGCCGATCCTTAGCGCCCCAAAAAGGCCAGTGAAAAAGCAGCCGAAACAAGCTGACTTCAAAGTCAGATGAACAAACTAACGGTAACTTTTTCCCCTAGCCGTTCTAGCAGATTAAAGACCACCGGAGCCGCTGATCCGATCCCTGTAAACTTCCCCGCCGCAATCCCTTCAAGGCTTGTACTACCAGAAAATCTTTTGTTACTTTCACTCAAACCCGTGCTTTAAAACCAAAAGCTAAAGCCGATAGCAATCTTGTCACTCTGGAAACCGACCACCCTTCATTGGTCACATGACCTACCAAACAAAACAAGGCCGCCGACCTATCCCCCACAGTGACAAGCGGATCAATGCCCTCCAACCATCGTTCCCAGAGAGCATAACACGGAGTGGGAGGTCCCGTACCGGGGCCAATGAAGATTTTAACTAAGTGGTTTGCAGCTTCCCTACCAGGTTATAAGTCCTCAGGACATTCCAGCCCCACCGCCGCAGCTTCCGGCGCCAGCTTCCGAAAACGTTCCAACTGCAAACGAGACAAAGCGTCAGCCAAGTCATTCTTCACCCCTGGAACGTGCGTTGCCACCACCCATGCGTTTAAGCCCAGACAACGCAAAACAAAACGCCTCAGCAGGCAGAGGATGGGAGGGGAGGAAGCTGATAAGGAATTAATGGCTTGGACCACCCCCAAGTTGTCACAAGGGAAACCAAATTTCTTTTTGTCCCTGAACGTTTCCCCCCAGAGTTTCGAATGACAACACAATGGGGAACAATTCCAACAAAGTCAAATTGTTGACCAAACCCAACGCGACCCATTCAGCTGGCCAACGCCCCGCGCACCACTCCCCTTGGCAATATGCACCAAAACCAACACTCCCAGCTGCATCCGTAAAAACCCCCACATCCGCATTACCAAGGCCTTTATCCAAAAAAATCAAACCCGCCCGTTATATTGCTCCAAGAACGACTGCCAGACTCTCAAATCATCCTTCAGCCCTGCAGTCAAGCGAATAAAATGATGCGGGGCCTCAACCCTCGCCGTCGCTTTTGCTAACCGCCGTGAAAAAACCCTCCCCATTGGCATGATGCGACACGCAAAATTTAATTTTCCCATTTAAAGACTGTAATTCCCTCAAAGTTACCTTCTTGCAAGCCAGTAGCCTCTTTATTTCCCGCCTCATGTCCACCAATTTATCCGGGAGGCTACATTCCATCAATACCGAATCAATATGAATACCAGAAAATTGATAGCCGTAGTTGGCCCTCGGTTTAATCTGGACCAATGGAATCCGAAAAGCTTTGCCACCCATTGCACCGATGCCCAAAAAGCGACCCGCACACCTCTGAGTCCGCTGGGCCGATGCAAAGGAAGTCATCTAAAAAATGAATTACCAATGACAAAACCCGAAACGTCCGTACCACCCATCCAGAAAGGAGGTAAAAGCTTCAAAATAGAAGCAGGAAATGGAACACCCATCGGTAAAAAACCGATCTATAAAAAACGACCCCTCCAGTAAATCCTAACAAACGGACTGTCCGGGTGCACGGCAGTAATCTAAAAGCGGACTCAATGTCCGTTTTTTGCCATGCGGGCTCCCTGTCCATACAACCTAAAACCAATGAAGCGCCGGTCAAATGACGTTTTAAGCCGGAACACAACTCCCGGGGCAATCCCGTCGTTAAACGATAACCTTTTGGGAAAGACAAATGGTGAATTTAAACCCAAACTTGTTGGGCTCCCTTTTTTGGGGCCAACTCCCCGTGGGGAGACCACCAAGTCCGGAAACAGGAGAACCGCAAACGGACCCGCCATCCTGCCCAATGAAACCTCCTTTTTTAATTTTTAAGCTACCACCCCTGGGTGTAGCAATGCCGATTTTAAATTCCTAACTGAAAAGGGGGGCCACATGTTGCTGGTGAAGGGATCCGAAACCCCTCTTGGAAACAATACCTTAACAGAAAAGCTGCACTCCTGTACGGATACCTATTTAGTAATGGCACCATCGCGACAATGAACACTGGAGTCACCCCCCTGCGAAGGACCAGCTCCTTTTCCCCTTCCCTTGCGCAAACACCGTGATGAGCCGTGAGAGGCTGCACTACACACGGAACAGACATGTCTGAAGCGACAATTCGCTCCAAATTTGCACTGACTGTCATTAAATTGCCAGCAGAACCCGGCCTTGAATCCCCCTTGGGACCCGCTCCCCCTGCCCGACGCCTCCCCGCTGACTGGAACCCCCCGGGTCCACCTGGAAAGGGCTGTCCATAGCGCGTTGGCGCCATTTACCCTCAACCACAGCCCAATGTCTTTCTGATCCCACCGGATCGAAGGCCGAACTGCTTTTCGCTGACGAAATTGTTCGTCGTAGCGGAGCCATGCTTGTCCCCCATAAACCCACTGTGCCTCACCTATTGCGTCCAGATAACAAAACAGGGCAGAACAATGTTCCGGAGACTTTTCTCCAATGACGCTTGCCAGAATGGCAAACGCCTGCATCCAGTTTTGAAAAGTCTGCGGTATCAACCGCCACCTGCGCTTTTCTTCCTCATCCTTTTTACTCTCATCCCTTTTTCCTTTTGGCAGATTAAATTTTTTTCTAAAGGCAGGAGAGAAAAGATTTCGACATACTCATCCTGCCAAATCTTTTCTTTCACCTCCTTCTTCAAATGAGCCCCAAGAGGCCTCAAAACAAAAAAAAAAAATTAAACCCTTTTTCCCTTTTTCCCCTATCATTAGCCGCACCCCATCGACTGATTCCTGCTCGGTCTGAACCCTACGGTTACCCCCTTACTCCCGGGGCCCATGCCCGCTCCCAAATCCCCTACTCCCAAGGGCGGGAAAAAAAATACCGCTGATGATTTGGGACCGCCGAACTCCACGCCGCTACGGGGACTGTTGACCCGCCAACCCCGAGACGGGCCAAAAATTTGGGCCCAAAGTACCGGCTAACTCCTGCCACGCCGTATCCCCGCCGCCCGCTGGAGCGGGAACCCCCGCCGATCCCTGTGACGACGGCCCTGACGGCGACATCACAACATAGATGAACTCTTTCCCCGGGTGCACAGGAGCTGTGATCCCGCCAGCCGCTCCAATCGATCCCTGAAGTCCTCCCCCGTGTCCTCGCGTGGCATCCACCCCCGATCTCGCTCCTGGCTCCGACCTCCGATGATACTGGCCCACATGAAACCTCTGACGAATCCTGTTGGCCCGCTCCCTCGTTGGAAGACCCCTGGTGGGTCCCCAATGCGCACAGCAGGCACCAACCCAGACGGGCCGGCCGTCCACCCGCCCTCCACGTCCCGTCGATCCTCCCGCCGTCTCTGACCCCCCCATCCTCTGGATTTCCCTGCTGACACGCCCCTCCCTGGCGGGGCCCCCCGACCGGCTCATCACAGGGGCACCCATCGCTACCGTGGGGATCGCGCTGACAGGAAACACAGCAGTCGCTGCCCCCCCGCTGGGACGCCGGCTGCTGCGCTCGTGGGCCCACTCGCCTAGTCGGATTCCTCCCAAGGGCGAGTCACACGAGACCGACCACCGGAACGCGCCGACCGAACTGGAGGGTCCCCGGGGGGCTCCTACCCCGACGCGTGCCCTAGGTGTGGCCTCTGGCTAAGACATTCTGAGGGCGGGTCCCCCGCCTCTGAAACCCGTGCAGGGCCCAAGGGAACGCCAGTAGAAGCAGCTGCAGGTGATTTCTTCCCCTACCCCACGAGCGCCCCACGGACGTGGGTCAGCTAGCCAGCCCGGCCCCGCTCCCCTGCAGCTGCCGCAGCTGCGCCAAAATCTCCTCCACTCCAGTCTCCCCCGCTGTGTCTGCACACATACCGCCAAACTTTTTTCGCCAAATCTCCTCAGCTACGTGCCGCGCGGGACAGAGAGAGTCAGCAAGTCACTGCTGTTCTCCCACGACCGTTGGTCTGACTCCCGCGCGGCGCGGGGCTCGGCTTTATATGCCGGCCCCCCTCTGCATGACGCGCGCGTAACTCCGCCCCCTAACAAACCCGCGGCTCTGACGGCGCGCCGGGTCATGTGGGGCCTCCTCTTAGGGCTGCGCCCCCATGTCCGGCCCCGTCCTTTATGGTAATTCATAGCTCTCACTGAGAGCGACAATTACCTGTTCTGGGAAGAATAAATATCAGTGAGAGCTTCAAAGAGACGCGCCGGCCACAGTTTTTTCTCTGTAAGAATCCATGCCGCAGTTCACGATGGGGTGTGAAAAATTCTATGTGAACGCTGCCCTCCTGAGCAAATCTTAACACAGAGGGCCCAAGCCCCGGATGTTTTGGGAACCTAGCAAAGCCCCTGGCTACAGACCTGTTTGATCTATCCTTATAGGCTGCCAGCACTAGTTGCTATAGCTACAGACCTGGCTTCTACTGCAGCCTAGTGGAAGTCAGTAAACACGCCCCTGAATTCAAAATGAAACCAAGAAAACAGGACTGAGGTAAGATGAATCAATGTAGTGAGACAACTGCCTTAAATTATTGATATCAATTATCTTTTCAGTGTATTCTAATTTTTTGAGATGCACTAGTCGGTCTCTGCTTTTTATTTTTAACTTAACAAAAAAGTGTTGGCAGTAATGATTTTTCTAAATTGTGGTCGCACCATTGTTGAATTTCTGCTCCCCTTATATTCTGAATGTATTTCTAGAAGATTGTCGCTTATGTCGGCCCAACTGGGCTTTTGGGTAGAAACAAAAACTAATTGAATTTACATAAATTCGATTCAATACTTAAAACTAAAAAATATTAATACTTATTGCTGTATAAAACATCTGGATCCGGTCTGGTGGCAATTTTGGGATTGGGAATGGAGTGTTTGTTTGGCGCAGATTGGTTCTTGCTTAGAGGGTTCCAAGGTCTTTATCGATTGGGGAAACAAAGCCTAAAAATTCCCTATCCCCCTCCCTTCATCCACATTTTCCCCACCCTTGGTTAACCTTGATGGACATTTGTCTTTTTTCAGCTGTAGTAACTATGTACTAAGAATGTAACGCTCTTAGCATAAAAATAAATTGCTGATAAATTGTGTCTTAAAAGGACAGCGGTGATGCATCATCTAGAAGAGGAAAAGGACCAATCACACGTACCAAAAAAAGCCAAGAATCGAGGATAGTTTTTCTACTTCTCTCGAAATAAAAATGTTTGAATGCAATGCAGTGTAGGTCGTGATTGGGACAATACTTTCTGTAAACTGCACTGGAATTGGGATATGTTCATAAAGACAAATCACAGCTATCAATAACGGGAATATAAAAAAGAGAAGTGTGTGGCCGACCGACCTCAGACGGTCGCAGGATTCTGCCACGGGTGGCGAACAGCGGAGATCTGCTCCCGACGTGCCACCGAAATCCTGGATTCGGTGGGGGAAGGCACCATTTGGCGTCAGTAACCATGGGTTTAAACTGACATGGGTAACTAGTATGGCTGCTCTGCGGCTTTTGATGGTTGCCTTTCCCGGGACGGTCACAGCGTTGGGTGGGAGGCCGTCCCACGTTCCAGGCAGGTTCGGTTCCAGGATTTACCGGCCTATAAAAAGCCTGTCTCTCTAGGTGATCAGGGGCGTGGCCTGCTACCTGGAAGGTGGAGCAGCAGAGCTGGAGAGAGACTCTGGCCCCCCTTGAGAGAAGCCAGAACCAGTGAGTACTGGTAATGTGTGTAGTGCATTGGCAATAAAGGGTTTTGGGCCACAAAGTTAGAGAGGGACTCAGTTTATGTATAGCTAGTGGCCGCGGCCAAGGATTTTTGTTTGTCGTTTTGATATCTGTACTGACCTGGCCTGCAGAAGAAATAAAGTGGCGAGGCCAGATTTAAAGAAGCCTGGTGTCGGTGTGCCATCCGGTTACAAAAGACGGCGATCCAGTGAGCAAAGTACCCCCCAAGACTGTCCCAAGATGGCGGCTGGAAAGAGTGTGAGTCTTACATTTTGGTGGAGGATGCCGTGGGCAAAATTTGGGACAATTGAATTGGCGCAGTGTTGGCACGAAGTTGTGCCTGAAGAGGTACAAGTGCAAAAGTCGTATGCAGCAAGATTAAAGTGCCGGAGGCCTTAATGTGAAGCAGTGCTGCTAAAGGAGACACACCCGCAAACAGGCTGAGTTTGTGGGGTGGAGAATGTGTGCTCTCAGTGGAGAGAGGAGGACAAACCTGCATATAGAGACTGTGCGCTGGCCTGAAATTTTGTTTTGTTTGGCCATGGAGGATCTCCTTGCCCAGCTGAGGGGAGTCTATGAAGGAGTCTGAGAAGCTGACTGCCACCATGAGAAAGGAGAATGAGAAGCTCCAAGAAAAGTTCAAGGCAGACCATGAGGGGGTTAAAAGCCATTCTAAACCCCAAATTTCCACAGTCGAGAAAGGGGGCCCCTCCCACAAATCAACGTTTTGCAGGCTGGAGGGCAGTCAAAGCAGGAAAAAAGGATGCCAAGTTTTTAACCAGCATGAGTGGTGTGTGGAGCCAAAAGACGGACTGTGATAGGGGGATGTCCGTGGCAGGGAGGCCGTATCGTCCGTCCAAAGAAGGGGTCCACTTCAGGAGAGTTGGTGTTGCTGGGGGCCCGCGTCTCCCGTTGCTGGGGCAACCTTCGGGATCACAAGACCTGCAACACTTTTCCAGAAGGGAGCCTTGTGGAGTGCCCAGAGTGGAAATGTGTCCGCTGCCCTCTCAGGAGGAGGCCAAAAGGGGGGTCACAGTGCAACCCCGGGAGCCCAGTGGAGCGGGCCCCCCCCCAAGCTGACATGGAAGTCAGCGGGGACAATCCAATGAGCCCAGACATCAACTTGGTAAGACTGCCCCGGGGGGGTTGGTTATTTGCTAGGGACCGTTACCCATGCAGGATATTGTAGGACTTTTTGGGGCTGGACGGAGGCGCGATGTGGAAAACCAGAAAAGCCTGAGAGCATGGACTTGCAGAGTTTTTTGGAATTGGTTCCCCTTAAAATACAAGGGGTTGTCATTGAAAATGCTAAAATGTGTTAAATATATTGTAACTTAGCTATGTCACAAGGCTAGCGGGGGTGATGTTAGCGTAGCAAAAAAAAAAAAAAACCCCATTAAAATGCGGCCTTTTGGAACAAGCATCTAGAGGTCTTTATCAAGGCAGTTTGGTTCCCCCCGGGATGTCGGGGGTGGGGGTCTGTGTGGGTGGACTGCAGGTGTTTTTAGCTTCTGCAGAAATCCTGCAAGTATAGAGCAGATTAGTCAAATGTCCCCCCCTAGAGGCTGGAAAATATACGGAGTATAGCAGGGGGGAGTTTTTGGGGGGATGCCCATCTCAGAAATGTGCTCCACTACGTTTCAGGTGGCTTACTGTGGTTCCCGATGAAAGAGGTTCCCCTGATCCCCTGTTGGAAAAGCTTGGGGGTTTTTGGGCGGGCGTGGGGTAATTTTTAAGGTCCAGTCAGAAAATGTGTATACCCATGCCCCCAGCGCCATGGTGTACGGGAGGGTAAGTGCATTTGCAGGTGCGCCCCTAGGGTTTGTATGGAAATACATGGGTTGCAGGTGTGGTATGTTGGGGGTTGAAGCAACCCTGAGAGGTCTTCAATACATTTTCCCCATGGAGCTGATGTGGTGCCATAGAAATAGTGCGCTTGCTGGGGGGGAAAAGGTGAGGAGTTCCCTGGTGTGAACAGGGCCAGTGTGTTGTGGAAGGAAGAAGGGAAACCCCTGGTATGAGGAGACTAGGTGTGTGAATGTGTGGTTATTGACCATGAGGGAAAAAACACTCTGTAAAGGTCTCTTTTTCATGTGGGAATGGACACGCAATGAATCCGTTTTCAGGTAAGGATGATGGATTATAGATGGGAATAATGAAAATACTTGTGCCAAGGCAGTTTTGGGTTCGGCCCCTGAGCGGGGTATTCCAGAGATGGGCTTTGTGGGGGAAAAAATCCAGTAGGGGCCCCTGCGGGGAATGAAGAGAAGGGGCTGCGGGGGCCTGTAGTCCCGCTGATTTCACGGCCCCAATGGGGGCTGTTTTCTAGTGTTTTATGCAGTGGTCGAAAGACGCAGTGAGGGTAGAAAGGGAAAATTTGAGCCGATATACCCCGGGAGGGGGAGCAGGCTCAAGCGTTGTGAGGGACGGTCAGGTGTTTGCCCCCTCGATGAAAGGAAAAACCCCAGTGGGAAATGAGGTAAATGGGCAAGGGTTTGCTAGGGTTGTTTTTGTAGCGTGCCCCAGGGTCTAAGGTTTCTGAGTTTTTTCTTTGAGGAATTACAGGGATGTGGAGGAAATTTTCCCCTTTTAGTTACTGCAGTAATGTCTGAAAAGCTTTCTAAGAGGTGTTGTCTGAGCAGGAAAACCCGACATGGGTGAGAGGTTGGTGATGTTACTGGCATTTTTCAGGTAAACTTTCTGAGAGGGTGAAACCGCTCAGTGTTTGTTGCACAGCGATCCCCAAGTAATCAGAAGTCCTGACGTGTCGGGTTCTGTGTTGACTCGGGTGGGTTGGGCGCATTTGATAGTGGGCCAACACAGGATAGCCCCGAGGACCCTAGAGATCACCGGTGAGGGTAAGGGAGTTGGGGAAGTATCTCACCGGGGTTTGAGGGTTTAAGGGGTTTGCTAGACACAGCAAGGGAGAAGGTGTTTAAACCCTAGTGAGATGCAGGTGGGATGAAGGAGTCCTCGACATTATTGAAGTAACTGGAAATATACATGACCGAGTTCCCTAAGGTTTTCGTGGAGAATTTTGCTGTAGCTTGCAACAAAATTTTTTGGCCCCATCTTTATTACGGGCATGTATGGTTTGGGTCCCCTTTTTGAAGTGAAAATGACATCCGGTGGGAGTTGGTAAATGAGGTCAGATAAATTGTGTGGGAGAATTTGGCTCTTAAAGGGGGTTTTTTTGGACCCAGACTCAAGTCGGGGAAAAAAACGGTATGGAAAGGTCCCCAAGGGAAAAATGGGGGTGTGCCCCTACAGATGAAATTCACAGGAAGGGTGTGAGATGGTTTTCCTGGTAAGTGTTTTGACCCCGGGAGGAAAGGTGTTAAAGGTGGAAAGACCGCGGCCTTTACAAACGGGGGGGGGGTGGATTTGCCGCTAGGTGGCGAACAGCAGGAGTTTGCTCCCGCGTGCCACCGAAATCCTGGTTTCGGTGGGGGGGGGCAACCTTTTGGCGTCAGTAACCATAGGTTATGAATGGGGTAATAGTAGGCTGCTATGGGGCTTTTGAGGGGTTGCCTTTCCCGGGACGGTCACAGTTGGGTGGGAGGCCGCCCCCACTTTCCCGGCCAGTTCGGTTCCGGATTTACCAGGCATATAAAAACCCTGTCTCCTAGGTGATCGGGGGCGGGGCCCTGTTTACCTGGAAGGTGGGCGAAAAGAGCGGAAGAGACTCGGGCCCCCCGGGAGGCTTGAGAGAAGCCAGAACCAGTGAAAGGTAGGTTGTGGTGCTTGGCAATGGCTTTGCCCACAGTTAGGAGGGGATTATTATGTATAGCTGTGGCCCAGAGGGCCCAAGGATTTTGTTTGTCGTTTGATATCTGTACTCCCGGCTGCAGAAGAAAAAAGTGGCTGAGGCCAGATTAAAGAAGTGGTGTCGGTGTGCCACCCGGTTTTACAAAAGACGGCGATCCATGGCAATACCCCCCAAGACTGTCCAAGTGGGGGTGGACGAGTGTGAGTCTTACAAGTGTTTAAATGACATGTATAAATGGAAACACCGGAAACCCCAAAACAAGATGAAGATTTTTTTGTCACCAACAGGGAGTTTTCAAAATTTAAAAAAAACGTGAAAAGCTTTTTTCTGTAAGTTTAAATAAAAAAAATTCTGGGAACCGTGGAACAGCTGGTGCTTTTCTCTTATTCCAATTAGGTTGTTTGCATGAAGTCAAGAATATGCGCTGTCACTACAGACTTCCTCATGCGGTTTTTAATTGGGATTGACCCCTATATTCATACAGCTCTCAGTGTGAACTATTTTTAAAGGGGATATTTTGGGAAAAAAGCCTTCCCCAAACCCGACGTCACGCATTTTACGCCTCAAGAGTGACTGCAACCCCGAAACAATTTTACATTTTGCCATTTTTCCCCCTTTCCCGACGTTGGGCATAATATTATGCTTAATTTTTTTTTTCCTTGCCTTCAAAAAACCCTCACTTTTTTATTCTTCCCCTCCTAACATATGAGGGGTTTTTTTTTGTGGGGCAAGATGTACTTTCTAATGGTGTTTTTCTATTTCCATAGAAAACTGAGAAATGGCAAAAAAAAAAGGGGGGGAAAAACTGTGAAAAAAAACCTATTGCGCCTGTTTGCGGATTTTGTTTTTACGCGTTATTCTTCGGTAAAAGTTAGTGTTATCGGGATTTACAGGGTTTTTTTTAAAATTAACTTGAACTTTTTACTGTAAAATCAACCTCGCCAATTTTTGGAAAAAAGAAATAAACATAGGAAAAAAAGAGCGCAATAATAACCTGTTTGATTTGGTATATTAAATAATGAATATTTTTCACCCAAATAGCGCACCTTTAAAAGGTACAGCCATTACTCGACCGTTTTAGGGTTAAAGGGGTGCGCTACTCCGGGGTTTCTTTCCCCCGGCGTCATCCCGGATACATGCATGAGTTTTATTTGACCGTAAACATGATTCTACGGGAATACACTCGGACGCAACTCAAATTCCCGAAAAAAAATATTAAAAAAAAAACCCAAAAGTCATATAATTATTGTTTATTAATAAAAAAAAAAAGTCTATACAAAATTTTACGTGTTTCACGAATAAATTGTTGAACGCTTGAAGTAGTTAGAAACTTATAGATTTGTATCAGTCTTTTTATTTTATTTTTAAAAAATCAATTATTTTATAGACTTTTGGGTTTTTTTAATATTTTTTTTTCGGGGAAATTTTAGTTTCGCTCCGAGGTTATTCCGAGAATGGTTAACGATCAAATAAAACTTTCTACAGGTTTTATAAGCATCCCCAATAGCAAAATGTGCAGTTTCGTTTTGGTACTGTAAAAATTCCCAAAAGTTATATTTTTGAAATTTGCACCCGGCACCATTTTGTGCGCCAATAACTTTTTTGTACTAACAACCCACAGATGGAGGGAGGGGAAGGGCCCGTGGAGCGGAATCTGCAATCAATTTTGGGGTACATATTCAGTAGGGTGGGGGTAACTTCTGGTTTTGGGAGCAAAAGAGGGGCCTTTTTTATCTGGGGCCCAAGACCAAAACAGAGCCTGGAGTATTCTAATCCTTCTAAAAAAGTGTTAACTGTTTGAGTTTACTCTTTTGACTTTAAATATAAAGACTTTCTTTATCTGTGTATTCGTACGTGTTTTTTTTTCTTCATGTTTTTCTTTTTCGGTTGGGCATTTTTAAAATTTTAGGTTTCAAATTTAAAAAGTCATCTTGAAACCCAAAAATATTGTTTTGTGGGGACCACTTTTTATACCACTTTTGGACATTGCATAAATAGCCACAAATCACACAACTTTTTTTTTTTGTGTATGTCAATTTGTACTGATTTGTAGTTAGCTTGCTCAATGGAAATTACCATGAATAATAGTCATAGTCGGGGTGTAACTACCGTGGTAGCAGACGTAGCAGCGAACATAACAGTTCACTGCAGGGCCCAGCACACCCTGCCTGTGAACACCAGGGCCCTCCGGCCCAAGCGGTCAAGGCAGGATTGCCCGGTTGTAACAGAGCGGAGCGCTGCCGGCGCTATGCTCTTCTAATCTGCTAGCAGGCGCCGGACAACGTGCTGAGTGGGTGAGCGATGATATGTCATTGCGCCGCCCGCGCCCAGCACCAAATGCCCGGGAGCTGAGCTTTCAGGGAGTATGGGGCGGTGAGTGAGGGATTTCTTATCTTTTTTTTTTACATTAAAATAAAACCCGCCTCCCCCCCTTTTGCTGCCTCGCCCCCCTATAGTCTGCCTGAGCCCCCCCTATAGCCTGCCTGACCCCCCTATACCCTGCCTGACCCACCCAAAGCCTTCCTGAGCCTCCTATAGCCTTCCTGACCCCCTTAGTTTCCTCCCCCATAGCCTCCCGACGCCCCCATAGCCCCCTGACCCCTTTATACCCTGCCTGACCCCACCCCTAGCCCGCCTGCCAAACCCATAGCCTCCTGACCCCGCCCCGGGTACCTACCTGACCCCCCCAACCCCACCTACCCTGCTGGCTACCTACCTTACCCCCCTATAGCCAAACTGACCCGTGGCTTTCCCACCTGACCCCCTATAGTAACCAACCCCCCTTTTTACACCACCCCGCTGTACCTAACCGCCCCCCTAAGCCCATCTGACCCTGTGGGCCCCCTACCCACCCCCCAAGCCTACCTGACCCTACCTGGTACTTTCCTACCCCCCTTAAACCCAGCTGACACTGCCCGGTACCTACCGACCCCCCCATAGCCTACCGACCCTGCTTGCGGCTATTTAAAACCCCCCGTGCCTATCTGAACCCTGCCGCCTCATGACCCCCATACCCACCGAACCTACCTACCTGCCTATATGACCCCCCATGCCTACCCAAACCCCCGCCCGCCCCACTATATGGCACTTTTACCTACCTAAAAACCGCCTGACTATTGGCCCCCTACCTATTACCTATGTGGGGGCCCCCCCTATGCTTATCTAGTAGTTACCCGTGGTCCACTACGCCTACCCAGTCCAGGGACCTAGCAACAGCCTACTTAGCTACCTGATGGCTGCCTGCCTATGGCCAATCCACCTACGCACTTGTAGCCTAACTACTTGGGGCCCACCTACAACCACCCGTGGCCGCGTATTTGTACCCAGGGGCTACCTATCTACCTGGGGGTGCCTACCCAACTGGGGCCAAAATCTGCCCACCCAGTAGCCTGCCCGCCCAATTGAATTAATGGGGGGGTACCTGGTAAAATGATTCGAGGGGTACAGGCCATAGCTGAATCAATCCCAGTGGTGAATCTCTGTTTCCCCCCTCCCGGGGACTGTTCAATGGCCTGTACCTCCTCTCCCACCCATAGGAAGTTTGTACAGAGTTGGGGGGCAGGGAGTGAGGTGTTGGAAAAGTGAGGATTCTAAGATATTTGTATCTAAATCTGCAGGGACGACTGGTGGATGAGAAGTTGTCATGATGGCGGTCTGGACCGGGTGCAGAACAAAAGGGAAAGTCAACGACTCATCAGAGAAACGTCACCTGTGAGTCTCAAGATGTAACTGTGCTATAATCACTTCTATGTCTGCAGAGTCTGTGTACACTGGTGTCTACCACTATATGGTCACTGTATGGTGGAAATATGCAGTCTGTAGGGCACCTGTGTACACTGGTATATACCACTATATGGTCACTATATGGTGGCAATATAGGTCTTTGTATCCAGTTCTTTATTCATTAATAGTATAGGGGTATTATTCAGTCACTGTTTGGTGGTAATTTGTGGTCGTGTAATGGCAGTATAATCAGGTCCATATGTAGTATATGTGTAATGTTAATCTGGGTATAGTGGGATTTGTTTGGTAGCAGTATGATGGTGAAATTTATGGTGAGGTGTTCACTCCTTGTATTATCTAGTAATTGAATGACCTAAGAGGTCCTGGTATATGTTTGTGGTCGGGGAGGTGGGTGAGCATCCAAAAGCTTGCTATGGTACCCAGGCTTCTCTAGTTATGCCCCTAGTCAAAGCTTTGTGTATAGTAATACCAGATGCAGGTACTTTACCCAAAATGCAGCACTGCTTCTTCTCTTTTATGTTTTTTTTTATATATAAAAGTAAAGATGACAATGACAGTGTCGTCCATTAAATGTCACATTAACATTAATGTAAAATATCAGAGATAGAAAATCATCAGGTTTTTAACAATGGAATCAACGGGATTTTTTTTATTTAAAAATGGTTAAAATCATTGGGATAACAAATGAAATAACCCATAACAATCCATTAGCGATCAATTTGTATCCAGCCACTGCATTCATATCCCCACTGACTTTAGATAGAACCTGTCACATAGGTTATGCGTCCCCTTGCTGAGAACAGCACAAGCTAGTGACAAACCTGCTGTTTCCAGCGCTGTGTCCCTTATTCTGCAAGATGCTGCAGTTTTAGAGCATTGAATGCTCAAATCTTATTCATGAGAGGGTGTTAGCCCCGCCCACTAATTCTAGCCCCACCCACCTAGCAGTTATTCACGTTTCTACCTATTCAAAGTAATAGGTTTGTTTATCAGTTGAGGTGGGCGGAGCTAGCCTCAGGTGGGCGGGGTTTAAAAAACTGACTCTTTATATGACTTTTCTGGCTGAAAACTGCAGATTTGAGCATTAAATACTCAAAAACTACAGCATCTTACATTATAAGGAACACAGCGCTGGAAACAGCATGTCTGTCACTAGCTTGGGCTGTCCTCAGCAAAGGGGGCATAATCTATGTGAAGGGGTTCCCTTTAAGGGAAGGTTCACACGGCGTATAGTGGGGCATACTGTGCACGCCAAAACACGCCCTCTGGTCAGTGAGTACTTCTAAAGAGCTCCGGCCACAACTTACCCTCCACTTCCCCGGTGTGTAAGCACCAGAAATAAGTGACATGTCAGTACACACCAGAGAATATGCTGCAAAATCATAACACTCAATGAGTGCTATGATCTTACTGAATTTCGGGGTGTACTTCGGCCATAATGCAGTGCAATTACTCACCAAAGTACACCCTGCAAATATATTGTGTGAACATCCCCTAACCCTTTCCTGCTGCATTGATTTTTGTCTCTCCCAAAAGCCATAACTTCTTTTTGATTTTTTTTCATCTAGATAGACCTATGAATTGGTTGTTTTTTTTGCAGGAAAAGATGTACTTTTTAATAGCACCATTGACTGTACTACATAATCTACTGGGAAGCTAAAGAAAAATTCTTTATGGAATAAAATGTGAAAAAAAATCTAATGCAGTAATTTTTTGTGGTTTCATTTTTATGGAAATAAGACACCACAGAATGGCGCACCCTCGTGTGTTAATGTAACACTGATCTGAATGGTAGCTAGGCGAGTGTGAGTACGCGCACTTGGTATTGTTGTGCGTTAGGCAAAGGAGGCACAACACTCCATACAGCAACTGGATGGTATACACAAGCAGTCTGGAAGAATGCAGCTAGTCCCTGGCGTTAGTCCGGGTCTGTGATCCACAAGGTCCAGGACAGAATGGATAAAGCAAAACTAACCTAGGTCTTTGTAGTTTTTTTGCCCACTTGTCTCATGGAATGTCCTTCCTGGACTCACTTGTCTCACTTCCTTTTTGGTTTTATGTAGGGTTCGTAGTTGTAGTCTCCTGTAGTCTTGGACACATTTTCGATACCGGGATCTGTTCACATGTAATAAAGTCTGATGAAGTGTACTCTTAGACGAAACGTGTAACTTCTATTTTACCAATAAACACAAGATTTTTTTAGTTTATTTGTGGAGTTGTTTGCACTTTAATGTCCCCGGCTTTTTTTCAGCTATAGCCAAACTGATTATTGTGCTTTAAGTAATTTAAAAACTATAAATATATATATATATTTTATTTTTTATTTTTTTTTTAAATTTGCATTGAGAAACCAATTTATGCAAAAAAAATAACTTTTTGTAATTTTTCATATTCAAAAGCTTTTATTGAAACATAATGAAGAAATAGGTACACATTACAAAGATCGTATCTTCAAACAATTGTGTAACAGTACCCTATGAAAGCTAACAGTGTTCTCATCTGTGCAGTTCAATAATCTAGAGGTGTAGGGACAATGTTCCTGCTATTGGAAGCTCAGATAACCCTACAGAGAAGAGAGCAGGTGTACTCTCTACTACGTTCGTCCCAGGAGCTTTTCAATCATTGGAACATAGGTAGCTATCATATAGGGGCCTTTGCTGGTGCACATTATTCAAAAGAAAACAGTCTCAGCAGAGAAAATGTACAAACCAAATAAGAAAGAACAAAAACACAGCAAAAACTGTCGTCGGCTTGTCAACGGCATCCCCCCTCCCCAAAAAAGAAATGAGAAGGGCTGACTCCAACTCTCTTATCCACCTCGAATTTTACCCGAACCAGTTGAGGAGCCCAGTGCCTCTCACTCTATGAGTAGGAAAAATACTGATCTGAGTGGCAAAAAGCGATCCAGTCCCCCCAGATGTGTAAATATTTGCTATAGCATATTGGCGAGTCCGTTCTGAATTCCTCTAGTCGCTGTAACACATGCATCTCCCGAAACCAATCCGTCAGCCTCGGTCGGGCCTTGGACAACCAGAGTCTGGGAATGATCTTTTTGGCCGCTAAGAGCATAAATGTAATTAGATGGGACTTGAGAAAAGCCGCAGGGAGCGGGATGTCAAAGAGGAGCACTGAGGCGGGGGTGTTCTGAATCTTTATACCTGTCACTTTGTGGACAATGTCAATCACTTCCTCCCAGAAGGGCTGTAGGATCGGGCATCCCCACCAGATGTGAGACATGGTTCCCCTCTCCTTTCCACAATGCCAACAGACACTTGGCACAGAGGGAAACAGGGTGTTCAGGAGGGCGGGCACTCAACCCTGTGCAATTGATTCACTCATGCCTGGAGGTATTGAGATTGTGGATTAATTTAATTTGAGCAACTCCTCAGAGTCAGATTGAGCTCCCTTTCCCAGCTATCCTGGAAGGAGAGTCTGCTGTCCCTTCCCGAGTCAAGTAGGAGCCTATTGAGCAATAGAAGAAGTAAAGCAGCACTCACCAATTCCGGGTTTCCGATACTTTATTGCAAAATTACATTACTGCGGCATAGGACGGACCAGACGGGTATGAAAACGCCAACAATTGTTTCGCGCGATCCCGCGCTTCCTCTGGGCATAACAGGAGGAGACGCAACAGCGCCTTAAGAACCTCCCCACAGCCGTGTCGTCATCGTATGCCGGCACGTAACAACAACACAATGTAGCAACAACACATAATGATTACAAAACATTACATTACAAACATTTCAACACTGATCATAAAAACGGAGACAGGTCATTTTTATCATTAAGTCCCGATATACCTAGCGCTTCTGTGTGCAGTATCCACTGCGCTTCACATTGGAGAAGTCGAGTGTGGCGATCGACCCCATTCCCTGATGTCATAATTCTTTGTAAGCCTGCAAACGAAATTGTAGTAATATCGTCATTATGGACCTCACTCAGATGTGATAAAAACCTAGAGGCTCCCTTCTTTGTTTTCACAGAATATAAATGCTCCCTAATTCTAATAAATAAGGGACGGATCGTTTTCCCTATGTAGAACCGGCCACACGTGCACCAAAGAATGTAAACTACAAAATTTGAGCGACATGTTATCAAATCATTAACTACATGTGTCACGGAGCCCATTCTGAAAACTCTCCCTGTTTTCTCATATTATAATAATATAAATCTTTATTTTAGTCTTAAACGCCCAACCAAATTCTCGGTCAGGCACTTGACAAGTAGAGCGTAATATTTACAGACAAAACAGACATACAAGTAATAGATGGACTTAAACGAGGGTGAGAGTCAAAGCACAGTGAGGCGCTGTTCTGCAAGTTACTTACAATGTCATCATTAGAGGGTGTAGGGGAACCATAAGATGGAGACAGGTTGCTTCTTTACAAGGGCCACAGCCATGTACAGAGAAAAATGTTGGGAGCGGGCACCAAACACTTTGGGTGAACTGATCAGATTGAGCTCTTATACGGGAAGGAGTAGTCTGCTGTCTTCCCGAGTAGTAGGAGTATGACAGGAAGTGTGAGATACAATGTGGTGTTACAATTATTGCAATTTTGCGTAGGCGGACCTGACGGAGAAGACATGTTTCAGGCATCCCCCTTCTCGGATAAGCGGGATTGTGACCGAACGGTACGTTAAGACTCCCACAGAATGGTGTTGTATGCGGCACGTAACAACAATAAATTGAAGAACCATGAGATTCAATGATTGTACTTCTTATTTAATTGATCTCGTAGCTGACGGAGTAGAGCTCATTAAGTCAATATATAGCGTAGGCGAGTATCCTGCGCCACATTGGAGAGTCGTTGTGGGTGAAATTCTGATGATTTTCTGTTTGTAGCCTGCAGCGCAACTAGTGAGCTAGTATCACATTATGGCCTCAGTTCAGATGTGATAAAAAAGACTAGATGGCTGCCTTCTTTAGTTCACAGAATTGGAATGTAGAGTTTAACAAAGGGGAGATCGATTTCTATGGAGTTACAGCCCAGTCAAGAACGAGAGTGATAAGAGCTACAAAATTTGAGGTATGTTTCCACCATGTGTGAGAAAAAGGTTTACATATTACAGAATGAACAACTCCCACATCTATGATTGCCTTTCGGAGCTCTATCCCTTAGCCAATTGGACCTGTTCACACTAGGTAATTTGCCCCATAACAATTCATCCCTTAGACTGCAACATCTACGAAAAGTGATGATAGGATTTAAATGTGTCTTTTGCTTCAAATCCTCATCACTACTTAATATATGCCAATTTTTTCTTATGGCCTTCTTTATCACATCAGACATGTTACTGTGTTGGAATGACAAAACAGATCTTTCATTATCCTTTTTGACTCGTTTTTTATATAGGAGCTTATTTCGATCTTGATTAATAGCTCTGGTAAATGCCTTAGATATCAAGTCTTCATCATAACCCCTATCTCTCAATCTTTTTACCAATTCTAATGACTGTTCTAAAAAATCACTGTACTCACTGTTATTGCGTCTAAGTCTCAAAAATTGACCATACGGCAAAGAACTATGTACATGTTCTGGATGAAAACTTTGATAGTGTAACAATGCATTAGTTGCTGTTGGTTTTCGGTAACCTTTTGTTATTATTCGTTCGTTGTTTATCAATATTTCTACATCTAGAAACACAAGAGACTTGTCTCCAAATACAGAGGTAAAATCCATATTCACCTCATTGGTATTAATATACCCAATAAATTCCTGAAACTGTACTTCTGTTCCCGACCAGACCACCAGGATATCGTCTATAAAACGAGACCAATGGGCTATATATTTCAAAAATGGGTTCTTTACATTGTAAATATAATTTTCTTCCCAGTGTGCCAGAAATAAATTCGCAAATGTCGGCGCCACTGGGGTGCCCATGGCGGTTCCTGTCTTCTGTGTGTACCATACCTCATTAAATGTAAACGCATTATGGCTTAAAACAAAATTTAAAGCCTCAATAATAAATTCAATTTGCTGACTATCACGATTTGTCCTACCTAAAAAAGACCTGATCACAATCAGACCATCATTATGACGAATTTTAGTACCGTGTTTCCCCGATAGTAAGACACCCCCGATAGTAAGACATAGCGGGGAGTTTAGGGACGTCGACTAATGTAAGACGTACCCCGAAAGTAAGACGTAGTAACTGTACTTTGTCTGCGCTCGAGCGCTGTGATGGCCCGGGCACCGACAGGGACGCTTCAGCTATATGCGGCTCCTCAGGGAGCGCATATAGCTGAATGCCGAGTACAGTGCACAGTGTCCGGGCGCTGCGCTGGCCCAGACACTGTGCGCGATTCCTTCACCTATATGCGACTCCTCCGGAGCGCATATAAGTGAAGTGATACCGCTGCGGGGCACAGAGCGAGCGCTCCGTGCTCCGCAGTGGCCTCCGGGCGACCGCAGACTGGCTGCTGTCCTGAGATCCCGGCACAGGCAGCGTGTGTCATCACGCTGCGTGCGCGGCCTGATGATGTCACCCGCCTGTGCCGAAAAGAAGATAGAGCAGAGCGGAGAGCGCGGGGATCCAGGTAAGTGATTGTTTGTTTTTTTATTTTGATATTATTACCTACAGCCTGCCTATACCTGCCTTATACCTGCCTACAGCTGCCTTATACCTGCCTACAGCTGCCTTATACCTGCCTACAGCCGGCCCTATACCTGCCTACAGCCGGCCCTATACTTGTCTACAGCCGGCCCTATACCTGTCTACAGCCGGCCCTATACCTGTCTACAGCAGGCCCTATACCTGCCTACAGCGCCTATACTCTACGCTCCTCTACACTGCTGCCCTATACCTGCCTACAGCCGGCCCTATACCCTGCCTACAGCCTGCCCTATACCTGCGTATGGGGCCATAAACCTGCCAAAAGACATACCCCGAAAGTAAGACATAGTGGGACTTTTGGGGGTAAAAAGAATGTAAGACGCTGTCTTACTTTCGGGGAAACACGGTATAAAGGCTTACGACGTCAATTGTCGCAAGCCTAAAATCAGGGGACACTGATAGGCTATTCAGGTTTTGTAATAATGTCTTCGTATCCAAAAGAAACGAGGGGACACTCATAAGGATAGGTCTCAGAACCCAATCCAAATATTGAGACAGTGGTTCAGTAATAGAACCTCTACCTGCCACAATTGGACGACCTGGTGGTTGCGTCAATGATTTGTGTATTTTGGGCAAAAAATACCAATTTGGTTTTGATGGCTTAAGAGGAAACAATTTATCTGCTAAGTGTTTAGAAAAAAAAACAATAGTTTTTACTTTAGATAACAATGACGTAAACCATTAGTATAGGTGTGTGTTGGATCTCCTTGTAACTTTTCATAGGTATTAACATCACTCAATTGACGCATAGCCTCAGCCTCATAATAGCTACGGTCCATGAGTACAATATTGCCCCCCTTGTCAGCGGGCTTCAACACTACATCTCTATTCTCTTTCAGATCTTTCAATGCTTTCAACTCTTCAGAGGTAAGATTCTGGATGACATCAGGATAAACTAATGCTTTTACATCTTGCAAAACAGCTCTATTAAAATTAAACAGTGCTGAGCCCGGTGACAAGGGGGGAAAAAACGTACTTCTTATGCCTCCAATAAAATGTTCGGAGACAATCTGAGAATCACTCATTTCATTAGGATCCATATCAAGTAGATCCAACAAATCAAATAGTACTTGCCGATCTGTCAGAGAAATATTATCTCCAACACAAAAACCTAAGTCACTAATCCTTGTACTCTGTTCACCTCCATAAACAACATCATTGGTTTCTTGTCTATTCTTAAAGATTTTAAATAGATTTAATTTTCTCAAGGATTTTGCCAGGTCAATTTCAAATTGACCATAATCAAATTTGTTAACTATACAGAAATTTAGACCTTTTGATAGTAAGGATATGGTTGCAGGACTTAGCTCAAGTTTTGACAAATTCGTAACATTAGTGATATTCACGTCATTCACCCCCTGATGACTTGTAGAGCCTTGAGGGTCACACGTCCCTACTATCTCCAAGAGACGTGTTTCCTCTTGGACCCCCCTCCTCGCGGAGGTATGTTTTTTCTTCTTGCGCCCTCCTCGGCGAATCCGCCGCCTAAAGGGCCTGGGGATGGGGAACCACCTAATAGTAGGAGCCTGTAGAGGCCCGACAGAGCCCTCTTCTCTGAATATCTACCCAGACACCACAGCTCAAAGACCGTGTGGGGTCTATGTACCGCCAGCTCCTGTCTCCATTTCAGGTAGAAGCTGTGTAACTGGTAATAGGAAAAACGTGCAAACAGGGTAGTACCCGTGTTTCCCACTAGCTCCTCATATACCTGAAGGGAGTTCAGAGACAGAGTTCTGTCCATTACAGACATGGCCGCAGATCCCCCCAATAGACGGGACAAGGGCATCGTAAGAGGATCCGGGACGACGGGGTTCCCCTATAGTGGGGTGCATGGGCCTCCCGTACTTCTGAGTGTCCACTTGGATGGGTGTTCTCTGCATACAGCGACTGAGGTATGAGCTATTAGGGGAATTTTACTAAGTGATCTTTTTGGCAGCATTACCGCTGGTAGCCATGGTAAGGCTGCAACAGGGGCCTTATCGAGTCTATTTTCTAGTAGTACCCATGACTTGGGGGCTGTAGTCTGAAATGCGTCTAGTATACGAACAGCCACTGCGGCCAGGTAGTAGGCCTGGAAGTCCGGAAGGGACAGGCCTCCCCCCGTCTTTGGTCGAGAAAGCGTCCTCTCCGATATTCGGGGTCGACCCCTCGCCCACACAAACTGAGATGTCAATTTACGCAGCTCTGAAAAGAAGGTTTTGGGTAGTTTAAGAGGGGTTGCTTGGAAGAGGTATAAAAGTCTTGGAAGAATATTCATTTTTAATATGTTTATGCGTCCCAGCCAGGAAAAATCCTTCCTATCCCATTTCGTAAGATCCCGCTGGAGACTGAAAAGGAAGGGGACAAAATTGAGCTCATAAACTGACTCCGGGTCTGAAGGGATCCGGACCCCCAAGTACCTTAGGGAGGAAGACTCCCAAGAGAGAGGGAATGAGGTCATCAAAGACGTCAGTGAGGTCTGAGGGATATTGAAACTGAGGGCTGAGCTTTTTGTCATATTTATCTTATGATTACTGTAGGAACTATACTCCTCTAGAACCCTCAGCGCCGCTGGTAGTGATGTCATCGGATCCGTAAGATACAACAATAAATCATCCGCGAAGGCTGAGCTTTTAAACTGGAGGTTATCTACGGAGATGCCTTGTATCTCTGGGGCGTTTCTGAGAGCTTGTAACAAATGGTCCATCGCCAAGATATAGAGGATCGGGGAGAGGGGACATCCCTGTCTGGTGCTATTCCCTATTGTGAAGGGAGCAGAGAGAGCCCCGTTCACCCTGAGCTGAGCTTGAGGAGAAGCATAGAGGGCCATAATTCTCCCACAGATTCCCTTACCTAGACCTAATGATTCCAAGACGCCATGTAAGAAGGGCCAAGCTACTCTATCAAAGGCTTTCTCTGCACCCAGGGACAAGAGAAGGCAAGGGATGTTCTGTGTCCGTACATGATGAAGGAGAGAAAAAGTCTTTAGTGTATTGTTCCTCGCCTCCCTGGATGGGACAAAGCCCACCTGGTCCGGGTGGATAATTGATGTGAGCAGGGGGCTAAGACGGTTAGCTATCAATTTGGCGAAGAGTTTTGCGTCTGTATTGAT
>JAODAL010010182.1:0-106579 GCA_025379985.1 Phyllomedusa bahiana | reverse complement strand
GGTTCTGAATTTGTTCTAGAAATTATTGCCTCCATCAGATCCTGCATACATGACCTCACATCTGATCTCATTATTTCCAGGCTAGAGAACGGCCTCCCTACACCAACTTGGGGGCAAAGCGGTGACCACAGGGGCAACATCTCTAACAATGTCAGGGTATAAAGGAATTGCCTCAGCCACAGGCAGTTTTGATGAATGGTTGAACTCTTCTACTTCTTTGAAAACAGGTGAAAAATTTTGGCTGAAATCTGTTTGTCATGGGAGCAGAATCTTTTCCCCTGGGGCAGCACTTTGCCTGCTCCATGTCATCAATTATACTCCTCATGTGATAAGACTGAAGATATGGGAGCAGTAGCACTGGTCGGTCCAATTCCTCTTGCTCTTTGCACTGCATTGAACTAACTGGACCAACTAATTATATATTTTGGGAGTCGGACCATTTTATGATGACTCCGACTCCTGCAAAATAGGCACCGACTCCGAACTCCACGACTCTGACTCCACAGCCCTGCTTGCGCGGCCAGTTGATGGAATGCAACATTTTCCTGTTTAACAGAGGTAGATGTCCAACATGACAACTGATGCAACGGATGCCAAAACTGCCCACATGGAAGCACAGAGTCCGCTGTGACATCAAATTCCCTCGAGAATGCTCCCAATACAAAAGCTGAATGAGACCAGGGAGCCCTAAGTCTAAATTGTTTGGAAAGGTGTTACAAGTGGGTAATGGATTACTCGGTTTGAAGTCTTGTGGATTATAAACACAGTTATTGATTACTCACATGGCGTATTGCGGCACACATTGTGTGCACCACAATGCAATGGGTATTTTACAAGTACGTGCTGGCCATCGTGTACTTCTAAAGTGTGGAGGGACGGCCCCATTCTCTTCTATCATCTCCAGCACGTAAACATTGGGAAGAAGTGACATGTCTCTCTATGAGAGCTATAAATTGCTGTAATTGCGGGGCGCATTTCGGGAGTATAGCCGCACAATTACACACTCAAATACACCGTGTGAACATATCGTAAGGCTCCGTCCACAAGTATCTCAAGTCACAATCCACGCGAATTCCGACTTCAGATATTCGCCAAAAACCGAAAGTAAATCATCTTCATTGACCTCAATACAAAGTACCCATTGTAGTCCACACAACCTGGATTTTCGGTGTCAGTATTTAAAAGTAAAAAAATTTCAATCTATCGATGTATTCCACATGTGGATCAGCGTAAAAAAAACTACATGAATGGGGCTCATTTCCTGACTGTAAATCCCCCTAGAAAGAAACAACCTAAAAGCCACATGAAATACTCGTTGAAAGCTGCGTCATCCATTGCGGTTTTCAGGGATAGAATCCAACAAGAGTCCGGGAAGTAAATTTTACTCCTTGTCTGCTCAGCGCGTTCTTCTAAAGCGCGGGGGGGGGGGCCGGACCCCAGACGGCCCCATTCACTTTCATTATCCCTGTAGCGTTCAATACACGGCGGGGAAGACGGCAGGTAATCATAGTTCTCTATGAGAGCTCCGATTACCGTAATTACAGGACGTATTTCAGGGCGCATTGCAGCGCAATTACACGCCAAAATACATCCTGAAAGACGCTGTGTGAACATAGCCTAAGGCCATGTTCACACGGCTTAAACTGGGACGTATCTCGCCCCGGATTTCGCGCCGTACTGCACTACATACGGGGCGAGATACGTCCTGGTCATTACGGTAATCCACAGTTCTCATAGAGAACTATGGATTACGTCTCCTCTCAATACGGCGAGTGGGGAGAGAAGTGACATGTCAATTATTCACGGCGTGTACATGCCATGAATAATGAATGTCTATGAGGCTGGCGGGCTGCCGGTCCCCCCCCCCGAGCACACGGGTAAAGCGGGGAAATACGTCCCGCTTTGCCGGACTAGCCTGTACGAGTCACAAAGGTGTAATTGCGGGCGAAATACGCCCCGCAATTACAGTAATTCATAACTCTTATTGACATTTTCCCCAGCGTATAATACACAGTGGGTAAAACAATTGATATGTCACTTGACATGAGTGAAAGTGATTGGAAGCCGATAGTGTTTCAGTATTATGTGCTGGCCAGCGCGTACTTCTAAAAACACCGGCGTATTGTGACTATGTGCTGCAATACGCCGTGTGAAAAATACCCTAACACCTTTCCAAACAGTTTGAATAACTAAAAGAAGCTTGCAGGTTTTACTGAAAGTAAAAAAAACGCCCCAAAAAACCACATCATGGAAAGCCCCCTAAGGGTATTTTTTCATAGGGTGGTTGAGTCTGTGTGAAATACATTTTTGATACGTGTTTGGGTCCATCTGTTGGCCCAAAACGGACCCAAAACACTTCTAAAAAAAGCAATGTGAAAACATTTTTTTTTACCTAAAACACGCATGGGCATTCACACCAGTGATCCCCAGCGTCCATGGCTTTCAACCCCCCCAAGAATTGACAAGTCTTTCCCCTGGTCTAAAGACGCAGCAGGGCCCTATTTTAAACTATAAGACAATATTTGGCTCTGACACCCAAAAACCCTTTTTTTTTTTTTTTTTTTTTTAAATGCCAGTAGCACACTATCAACTAAAAAACCACCAAGGAGCAAAGGAAATTTGAAAAAAGCATGTTGCTACTAGGGATCCCTAAAAAATTTTGGGGGTTTTTATTTAAATTTTTTGATAAAAACTGCTTAACCCCCACCCCCCGGTTTCGTAAAGGGGGGACTTTTTTAAACTATAGGGTGGTTCCGTCATTCATCGTTTTTGGATCTTTTTTTAGTACTATTGCGCAGCGTTTTTGGATCCGATTTTCGGATCCAACCAAAACGGTGAATGGCCCTAAAGGCCCCAAGGGATTAAAAGTTTTTCCCGCATGGGTTCCTCGGGCCGGGTAACCGTTTATTTCATCCATAGAAAAAGCAGCCTGGCATTTTTAAACTGTGTCGCCAAAAGTACTTTTTTAAACACAGGATCTATGGCCCCATGTCTCTGTTTGGGTTTTTCGCCAAGTAGACCAGGGGGTGGAGTCGGCAAGCCAAACCCCCCACTGACCGACTCCCTCAAATTTTCCCCAAAACCTCCGACCCGATCCCCCCCAAAAGGCGCTGTTTTTTGATAATTACTTAGTAAATTGGTAACATCCGGCTGTTTTTCCCCTTATATACAAAACAAGCATTTAGTAGAACAGACACTGACAAACTAAAGGGTAACAAAAGTTTTTGACCTTTTTAAAAACTTGTGGGTAGAGTTTAAAAAAAGCTGTATTTGTATCCAAACCCCGTCTCACCAAAATTTGGGGAAAAAGGGAGGAGAGACCCGGAACAATTTTGGTTAAATGATGAATCTGATTCAGAGCCCAGAAGAATTCAGGCAGTATTGAAATCCAAAAGGTGAATTTACCAAATACTAACAAAATAATACAAATTAACATTTTTTTTTTAGGAGCAAACAGTAACAATGAGTTACAGGAAAGAATCTGAGAACTAAGCAGATGCAAAACTTCAAGTCAAAGTTTATGTAAAAGATGTAAGATGACTGTATATAAAATTACAGTAGCCTCATGTACAAAGCTGTAGTGGATGGTGAGATATGGAGCCTGAAAGTCACAAGTTCAAAAAACATTGTTACCATTTTGCTTGTCAGTGTACAATATATTTATTGGATATGACTTTAGAACACCAAAAATTGTAAATATGCAAAAAACTACAGGAACATTTGTGGAGTCTCTGAATTTGTTCTGAGAAATAGTATTGCCTCCATCAGATCCTCATACATGACCTCACATCTAAATTCCCCATTATTTCCAGGTTAGAGAACGGTCTCTCTACACTAACTTGGGAGCAAAGCGGTGACCACAGGGGCAACATCTCTAACAATGTCAGGGTATAAAGGAATTGCCTCAGCCACAGGCAGTTTTGATGAATGGTTGATCTCTGCTACTTCTTTGAAAGCAGTTGAAAAATGTTACTGAAATCTGTGTGCCCTGGGGTCGGGATCTTCTCCCCAGGGGGCACGCTTTGCCTGCTCCATGTTCCCCTCAATTACACTCCTCATGTGATGAGGCTGAAGATATGGGGCAGTAGCACTGGCCGGACCCCAAAATTTCCCCTTGCTCTTTGCACTGCATCGAACAACTAGAAACCCCTTATTATATATTTTGGGAGTCGGAGTCGGTCCCTTTTATGACGACTCCGACTCCTGCAAAATAGGCACCGACTCCGACTCCAGAGTCCTGGTGCAGACATTGGGAGATTTTCCCAGAGCACGCACTGAATGTGACAGGGACTCGCATACACTTCTTGGTACTGTGGCACTATCGTAGTCACATGAACTGCATAGCACTTCAGTTATCAATCCCTTTCCCGCTGCACTGATATTTGTTTCCATCGCATTTGTTTTTTCCTCCACGCCTTCCAAGAGCCATAACATCTTGGTATTTCCATCTGCATAGATGTTGGAGGTCTTGATTTTTGTGGGACAAGATCTACTTTTAATGTACAATCGAACGTACCAAGTAATGTACTGAGGAACCGGGGAAAAAATTCACTGTTCGGTATACACGACATGTAAACTGCATTCTGCAGGTAGGAACAATTCAGGGGTTGTGTGGAGTTTTCACAATGTTTTACAAAAACATTTTTATACTCCCATTTAGGGATAACTGTCTTAACATTTGTAAAAAAAAAAAAAAAAAGTAATATATTAGCATATTCATATATGCTAATACATTACTTTCAGGATGACACGGGCAGCAGTTAGGGCAGCACACTGCGTGCCCTGACTGCACACTTGGTATACAGGGCTGACTGTACAGACATTCCCCTATTCCATCGGGTCACCGGAAGTCCCGATCACCCGATGGAGCAGGGGAATGCTCTTTGATTATGCCGTGGTCCACAACCACAAGGGCAAAGCGTCAGGGATCTGAGGTTTCCTCTGCTTCACGGAGCTTACAGAGAGACTGCTCTAGGAGCACCTCTTTTTGAATTGTATTTTCTACATATTTAGGGCCAAATGTATGAAAACTGTCTAGGTCAAAAACTCACTTTGTTGCCTATAGCAACCAGAGTGCCCCTTTCATTCCATATAGTGCTCTGGAAGAATGTAACAAGCGCTCTGTTTGGGTTTTGCTATAGGCAACAAAGTGAATTTTAGACCTATTCAGTTTTCATACATGTGGCCCTTAGTGTGTTCAGCACCACTTGTCCCTATTGTTCTCTGGGTGGATCCCATTGACTTGTTTTCTATTGCCTACAAATTCCCCTTTGCTGTATACGCTAAGGGGTCGTTCACACGGCTTATTTCGCCGCGGATTGGCGCCGTACTGCGCGCAGGATTTGTGCTGCAGTACGGCGCCAATCCGTCGCAGTAATTACGGTAATCCACCGTTCTCATAGAGAACAGGATTCCGTCCGCTCCTCAACGCTCGGGCGAATCCGCCGGGCGGGGAGAAAGTCACCTGCACATTATCCAGGCGCAATATGCGCCGTGGATAATGTAAGTCTATGGGGCCGGCGAGCAGCTCCCCCGCCGCGCTCCGGCCCCGCCTCTTATTCAAGCCGGAATTGCGAGCGCAATCCGGCTCGCAATTACGGCTTGAATAAGCCGTCTGAACATGGCCAAACCCGCACGCATGGTAAAGGACGAACAGCTTCACCAGTGGGATCCCTTTCTGTGATATTCATCAAAAAGCGATTATCTGAGTTGTATCATTCTGAGTACAACCAAATCAGAGGAGGAAAAGTGATTGAGCGCTTATTTTATTTGTTCTTTTAAATACTACAGAAGGTGCACGCTCGTGTTCTCTTTCCCTCTCCCCCTCTGCTTTTACCACAGCAAGTAATTGCCACTTTCACATGATACATAAAGCCAAATACATTGGCAAAGCCCAATACAGTTCTTGGGCAGAGAGGGTGCCCGATGGACGCCATTGACTTTAATGAGGTCTCTCAGGTTCTCATCACTCGAACAGATAAACAGCGCTGCATGCGCGGGACGACAGGTAGGTGACTACCTAGGGTGTTACTTCACCCCAGGCAAGAAGGCATGGAGTGGGCTGAATATTCCCATGGGAGGGGGGGGGGGCTATGTTCTTTACTGGCCATGGGCAGCAGAATACCTTGTCTCAGTCCTGATCTTTGTCCATCTTATTCGCTGTGCACGCTGCCTTTTTAGGGTATATTCACACAGTGTATTTGGGTGTAAGGCTATGTCTACACTGCATGGGACAAAAAACCGGGCCAAAAGCGGCTGTTTTTTTACTGATGCAGGACCACAGTTTTTGTCACGCTCTGTACAAAAACCACAGTCGCTTCTAATTTTTTTGCCGTCACCCACGCAATTGTAATATATGGGAAGACGGCAAGAAAACTAAAAGCGCCGGCGCATTATAGAATATGAAGATGAGCAGAGAAAAGACGAGCTGCGGAGACTACAGCTCGTCTTTCCTATTGTATGAACTACATAGGAATCAATACAAGCAAACGAGGGCGCTCTGGGGGCTTTTTGATGCTGTTTTGAGCCAGGAAACGCTCCAAAAACAGCAACAAAATCAGCCGTGTGAACTGACCCCTGACTGCACCTCTGTCCCCAGCTGCACAGATGGGGGAGGCACATAGCAGGACGACGAAACCCATCAGGTGTATGTGCTACATTGCCCGCAGCTATGCCGGGACTTCTATGCTTCCACATGGGCCCACTACATAACCCAAATATGCGGGACCCTCACTGGCACGGCAGCCCCGCCCGCTGCCGACCTTATATACACCCCGGTAATAGACGCCCGCTGTTCACCTGCAGAGGAGCGCGGCCTCCGGGGGCCCCGGCGCTGCTGCTTGTTGCCATGACGCCGAGAGAAGTATCTCAGGCCGGACTGAATTTCCCGGGATCTTCTGGCCACGCCCCCTGCGCGGAGGCTGCTGGGGAGCTCATTCAGTGCGCTGGAAATGGCGGGAGCCGCGAGGGGCGGGGCGCTGTAACGTCAGGAGAGCGCGCCGCACGGGGGTCTGAGGGCTGCATAGTGCAAGCAGCTCAGCGACAACCGTTTGTGAGGCAGCAGCTTATGTCCATAGCCCAAGCCGCCTCCGCACTAGTATCGCCACAGTCAGGGCTCTACTAGGGCTGTGTTCACATGTGTAATCCAGCTCCACATTCCAAGGCCACACTTTACTGAGACGGTCACCGTCTCTGATTTGGACGTGGGTTGGCCCCAAGGACATATCCATTGTTTTTTTTTGTTTGTGATGTGTAAAATCCGCCCTGTAGATCATAGTGTGAACCTCAAAAACCAGCGATTGGATTCCCAGCGGCTCAGTACATTGGGGCTGTGGGAACCCGGCTGTGGCATATACAACTTGTTCTAAATTCCACCGGCGGTTTAGGAAACCAGTAAAAAATCCGTGCTGTGTAGACAGTTTGGATTTTCTATTGTGGTCTGTCGGTACTGGTAACAGATTCTAAGTACTGAATCCGCCAAAAATCTGTGCTATGTAGACAAGGCCTCAAAGAGGTTGTCTCACTACGTTGATTCATCTCACCTCAGTCCTGTTTTCTTAGTTTCACTTTGAATTCAGGGGCTTGTTTGCTGGCTTCCACTAGGCTGCAGTAGAAGCCAGGTCTGTAGCTATAGCGACCAGTGCTAGCAGCCTATCATGAGAGATCAAACAGGTCTGTAGCTATAGTGACCTAAAGGGCTGATGCAGCCCATAAAAGAGGGGATATCTAGGAATAGGTTTGGACACTTTGCAAAGTGACTTGTTTTTGCAATCTTTAACATAAAAAGCAATTTCTTGTAGTAAGACAAACCCCCTTTAAAGGGTTTTGCCACAATCTCATTTCATACCTCCTGCATCCCAGCTCTTTAGCTCTGTGTGCCAGAAGGGGGCGTGTGTGATTTGTTTGAATTGCATAACATGTGATCCAGCAGGATGACATCACCAGGCCTTTCCTCACTCTAGTCCACAGGTGTCAAACTGCCGGCCCTCCAGCTGTTGGGAAACTACAACTCCCATCATGCATTTGTATAATCTATAATAGTGGGCATGATGGGAGTTGTAGTTTCCCAACAGCTGGAGGGCCGGTAGTTTGACACCCCTGCTTTAGTCACACAAAGATCTGTTTATGTAAAGCATTGTGAGTAACTAGATTGTAGCTCAGAGGTAACATTTTTTTTTACAGCACAAGGGTCCTTGGTTCAAATCCCTGCAGGAACTTAACCTGTGGATTTTTTTTTCTCTTTATCAATGCACATATCTGATTGAGGTTTCTTTTTTTTTATTTGCACTGTTAGACTTATTACTAACTAGTCCAAAGGATGGGAGTAGAGTGACAGCACCTGGGGTTTGAACACTCAGTAGCTACCTGAGAGGAGAGGTAATGTCTGAGCATGTGCGACCAGGACTGAGGAGTTCTGGTCGTATCTCCTGGAGACGAGCTGTACACTATGGATCACTAAAGGAGCAGCTAAAACAAAAACGGTGCAGAATTTTTAATAATGAAGAATGGTGAAAATGTTTATTATTTAGTTTCGGAACTTCCCACCTCAATTTTACTTCGTGGCAAAACCCCTTTAAGACACTTTTCAGTCTAGAAAACAATATTTGGTTCTGCACATTCCAAAAACTTTTTTGAAAAAAATGAGCATAGGTGGACTCTGATGTGGCAGTAACATCCAAACACAATCCAATATCAGCAGCACACTAAAAAAAACAAAAGGCACATAGGAATTTTTGGAAAAGCATTTCTGCTGCTTAGAATACATGAAACAATTTAGGGGTTTTTAGTTTTACAAATTTTTTATCCAAAACTGCTTTAACCCACCTCCAATCAGCAAAGGGGCCCTCAATACAAAGGGGGGAACCTACTGCACGTTACCTCCGTGGTGCCCCCTTCAGAAACCCCCCACGATTTCAGGGGAAAAAGATTCTTGGGAATGAAAAAAAAAAGGAAATCAGCAGCTCCTGGCCCCCAGTAAAGTAATAAAAATCTTATCCTCACCTTCCAGCCCTCACATCCCCCCAGTGTTCTATTGACACAAAAACCCTCATTTTAGAATGGGGAAAGTTTTCCCCCTGCGACCTAATTTGGGGGCAGCGGTCGCTGCCTCTACTTACAAACACTGGATTCAAACTTTCTCTTTACAAAAAGTGGTTTTTCATTTAGGCCCGTACCCCTTTTTTTTTAACAAAAGGGGGTGCCCAAACCGGGGGGCCCCCAGGGTGGGAAAAGGTTTGGAATTTTTTTTTTTTTCCCGGGAGCCCCGGAGCGGGTTTTCATTTTCTTAGAAGGGGAAACCCCCTCCTAGGGGTTGAATTTTCCCTTTTAAATTTCATCAAGGGGAAGAAACCCGGTTTTCCGGGTGGGTTCCGTGCTGGGAGAGTGCAACCGGGTCTGCCCGAGAGGGGCCTGCCCCCCCAAGGATTATAAAAAAACCCCCTACCAAAAAGGGGGGGCTAAAAACCCCTTTTTTAATAAAGGGGGAAAAGGGGTTTTTCTCACACAAAGCATTTGGGTTTTTGGGTTAATCCCTTAATGACCAAGCCCATTTTTTTTTTTTTTCGCAATTTAATTTTTTTTTCCCCTTTCCCCGCCTTCCTGGACCCCAAAATTTTTTTTTTTTTTTTTTTTTCCCAAATAAAAAACATATGAGGGGTTTTATTTTTTGGACCAAAAATGTACTTCTAATTGGGGGTTATTCATATTAAACCCTAGACCATTTGGTAAAACCGAAAAAAAAATTTTAAATGGGGCCCAAAATGGGGACAAAAAAAAAATTACTTTTCCCATATTTGCGGGGTTTGGTTTTTTCAGCAAAGATATAAATGAAAAGGTTAAACGGGATTTTACCGGCTGATACAAATTTCCCAAAGCAAAACAGGTAGGGGTTTTGGTACCAGGAAAAAAAACCAAAAAAAATTTTCCTTTTTTTAAAAATTTTTTCGCCCAGCCCCATTTTCTGTGACTAATACCTTTTTTTTTTTACTTCTACCTAGTCTTAGTTGGGGGGGTTTTTTTTTGTGGACTGAAGTGTACCAGTTTGGAGTGCATGCAACATTTTTGATCACTTTTATTCAGATTTTTAGGGGACGTGAAAAGACAAAAAAAAAGAAATTGGTATTTTTTTTTCATCTACAGTATTCAGCGTACAGGATAAATGATTTGGCGTTTTTTCTACAGGAAGTAGTTAAATAGGGAACATGGTGACGACGGAAGCCTTCACCGGCTTTTCCCGATGCATTTAAAACCCTTTTAGGGCCCCCCGATTTTTTCCAGGGGGGCCCAATTGGTGAGGAAAAAGATGCGGCCGGCGCAAAAGGGTTTGCCGGATGGGGGCCGGGTTTCCCTCCCCGGGGTAACTGCAATTAGCCGCACCTCCGGATCCCATTACAAAGCCCCTTACTGCCATCAGGACGTACCCATACATCTGGATGCAGTAAGGGTTAAAGATCTTGCAAGAACAAGTCACTTTGCAATATGTGTCCATTAACGGTGTCCCAACCCGTTTATTGATATCTCCTCTTTATAGCCCTCGGGGGGCTATCGCTACAACCTGTTTGTTCTTCTTGATGGCTTTAACGCTGGTCCTATAGCTAAGACCCCGGTGTCCTCAGCCTCGTCACTGCAACCCTAATACCATAAAGCCACAAACACCCCCTGAATTAAAAAATGAAACAGAGAAAACAGGACTGAGGTAAAAATTTAAAGTAAGAGACAACCCCTTTAACTATCGCACTTTTGGGAGATTTTTTAGTTTAATTTCTCAAAAAGTACTGCACTATGCAGCATAAGGGTTACACAGGATGTCTGCCACTAGCACTAAAGTAGCCTATATGACAGGTTCTCTTTAACATCAAGTCAAAATTTATATATAAAAAAAAAGTTTATTTTTTGGGTTTTTTTTAAATTTTCTTTGCAGTGCGTTTTTCTGAAAACAATAACTTTTTTTCTTTCCTCTATGGACTTGTGGTTTTTTTTTTTCTGCGGCCCGACGTCTTTATTTGTACCATTTTAAGATAATTACAACTTTTGATTCTATTCTTTTGGGGAGACAAAGCACTCGAAAAGAACCACAACTTTTGGCTTTTTTTCTTTTTTCTCCAGTTTTTACCGTGGAGAACATAACATAACAGATAAGGTTGGAAAAAGTCACAGGTTCATCCAGCCCAATCTATAACTCTACAGTCATTGGGTTATATATATATATATATATATATATATATATATATATCACACCTCTACAGGTTGAATTGTAGAGTTATAGGTAGGATCGGACGAACCTGTTATATATTTGTTATATATGGTTTTGTGTCATCCGGGGCTGGGCTAAATATGTGATTTGGGCTTACAGTAGCTTGCAAAGGATCCTCCATCCACCCTTGTATTGGTAACATTAGGCAGATTTGGCATTCTAAGGAAGGAACACCTGAATTGCTTCACAACCCAGACAAGCCCCTTCTCACCTCATACTTCATCTCAGTAAGAACAGATCCTTAAGAAATTAATGTGCTCTGCATCCGTTAGGAAAGGGCAGCATCTGCCTCTGGAAAAGATCCGGCTTTCCTTACATCTCTGGAGGAGATGTCCTCATCTGCCCCTCCTCTATGTAGCACTAGGTTCCTCTGGGAATCATCAGCTCCGGAGGTATCACTGCAGAGAGCAAATCAAGGTCTCACTTATTATGCACAACCTGTTTCTCCTATTAAACGTGTGACAGACAATACAAAAGTGTTTATTGACGTGTGAAAATGAAATTGCCGGTGTCTAGACCAGAGTCTAATAGTAGGGTGGTCAGGAAGAGCTTAAAAAAAGCCCATCTCTTTTATGGTCATTTGAAGGTCAGAAATCGACATCAGGCTCAACAAATCACACACTTACAACTAGGGTACAAATAAATGACTAGGGATATAAAATGGCACACTGACAGGGTACAAAGCAATGCCACAATGAGACGAGGTACAAAGCAGTGACATTTTGGGGACAGACCATTGATAGGCTTGGGATACAGAATGACACACAGATACTTAGGGATATAAAGCAGTGCTACACTGACAGTAAAGGGGATGTATCGCTTCATCAGTTCGTCTGTTCTCTTGTAGCTTGATTTTCTCAGTTCCTGAAATCCAGGGGAGTTTCTCCCCTCCCAGCTGGGTGTTTCTTAACTGAAGAGGGATGACATCATCCTCCCCCTTCACTGTTTATGCTCGCTCCCAAGTCAGTGTGTTCAACCCCCTCCCCCCCCTCCCCACCGCACATGTCACTGTGTCGTTCCTCTCCTTGCAGTCTTATTTTGTAAGAGCTGTTTACATACCACAGGCCTGCATTCGGTCTAGACAGTCTTCTATGAACTCAGAGCACTGCCGGCTCCTTATTCTGAGTGAGAGAGGCAGGAATGCACGCTCCTGTGAATACAACCAGGGGCCAGACCAAGTGTAAATTAGTAGAGCCGGCAGCCAATGAAATGAAAGGAGGTGGAATCTGACCAGCACTGGGGAACAGTGTTTACTCAAAACGAAGATAAGGGAGACTGTGAAAATAAGACAGTTTTGTAAAGACATCCAATTGCAATGTTGCTTGTTTTCACTGTCACCTTATTCTGTACCCTGTCAAATTGAGGATTTGTTACAACCAACAGAGGGCGCTGTGGGCTTCTCAGCCCCTTTCCCATAATGCCTTGTGATATGCAGATGCTAAGTAGAGGGCGAAAAGGCAAAACAAAAACTCTACAAGCCGTTCGTTCGGTGCTCTCCTTAAGGAGAGATCTTCCCTTCCTGAGCTACCCGATGCCTCCCACACAGCCAGCCAGTATCTTCTCTACTCTGCACTGAAGAGGGACAAAAATCCCGAAACAGCGTTGTCTGTAGATGAGAGATACTGGCTTGGCTAAAAAAATCCTTTTTGCTTTCTCAAGACTCGGTGGGTCAAAAGCAAATTGAGGATTTGTTACAACCAACAGAGGGCGCTGTGGGCTTCTCAGCCCCTTTCCCATAATGCCTTGTGATATGCAGATGCTAAGTAGAGGGCGAAAAGGTAAAACAAAAACTCTACAAGCCGTTCGTTCGGTGCTCTCCTTAAGGAGAGATCTTCCCCTCCTGAACCATTTAATGAAATGATACAACCCCTTTAAGGTGGATATGTATGAAAACTGTCTAGATCTAAAACTTCCCTTGTTGCCCATAGCAACCAATCAGAGTTCCCCTTTGATTTCAGGTAGTGCTCTGAAGAAATGAAAGGGGAGCTCTGATTGGTTGCTATGGGCAACAAAGAAGGTTTTAGACCTAGACAGTTTTCATACACGTCCCTCTTAGTGTACAAATCAATGTCCCTCTGACACTTTTGGGAAAGCAATGCCATACTGATACTTGGAATACAAAGCAGTGATACCTGGAAGACAGAAAAATTACACAGTGACGCTTGGTATACAGAATGGCAGACAAATACTTAGGGAATAAAGCACGGACCAACGATAATGACACTGGCTGCTGGATGACAATTTTTTTTAACTTTATGGACAATTCTCAATTTTAAGTTAAATTTTGCCATTTGGCAAGCAAACCATAAAATTACGAAGACACAGTTCCATCAAGTATTTTCTTAATACATAGTTACCTGGGCGTCTAAAAGTATCTGCCAATCAAAACAAAAACACCGGACTAAATAGCAAAAAAAAAAAAACAGCCACCTAGGTAAATGATAAAATACTGTGATACCAAACAAAACTACATTTACCCAATAAAATAAATATTTCTTTATTGAAAATAAATCAACGCAAATACAAAAATAAACAATATAGCTTTTCCCAGTTCTCCAGCGCCGTAGCCAGCGCTGTGACTCTCCGGTCCTCGCCTTGACGGGACAAAATCCGGCGAAATGGGGTTTGTGAAAGTTGTGAAGAACAAGGCTTACTTCAAGCGCTACCAGGTCAAGTTCCACAGAAGGAGAGAGGGCAAGACTGACTACTTTGCCCGTCAGAGACTCATCGTCCAGGACAAGAATAAGTACAACATCCCCAAGTACAGGATGATCGTGTGCGTCACCAACAGAGACATCATCTACCAGATCGCTTACGCCAAGATTGAAGGCGATACAATTGTCTGTGCAGCGTACTCCCATGAGCGTCCCAAGTATGGCGTCAAGGCTGGGCTGACAAACTATGCTGCCACTTACTGCACAGGACTGCTGCTGGCCCGCAGGCTCCTAAACAAGTTCGGCCTTGAAAAGTCTACGATGGGCAAGTGGAAGTTACAGGTGACGAGTATAATGTGGAAAGCATTGACTGACAACCTGGCGCCTTCACCTGTTACCTGGACGCCGGTCTGACCAGAACCACCACTGGAAACAGAGTCTTTGGCGCCCTGAAAGGAGCTGTTGACGGTGGCCTCTCCATTCCTCACAGCACAAAACGATTCCCCGGCTTCGACTGCGAGAGCAAAGAATTCAACGCTGAAGTCCACCGCAAACATATACTGAGCCAGAACGTGGCGGACTACATGCGTCTCTTGATGGAGGAAGACGAGGAGGCCTTCAAAAAGCAGTTCTCTCACTACATAAAGAACGGCATCATACATGACCTGATTGAAGAGATGGCCAAAAAGGCTCATGTGTCTATCAGGGAGAACCCAGTCCACGAAAAGAAACCAAAGAGAGAAGTCAAAAAGAAGAGGTGGAATCGTGCCAAATTATCTGGCACAAAAGAGAGACCTCATCGCTCAGAAAAAAGCAAGCTTCCTGCGAGCTCAGGAGAAGATCGCCGACAGCTAAACTGGGCTCATTGCCGCTTTCTACACGAGTCTCCTCAAAATAAATCTATTCACAACCAAAAAATAAATAAACAAACAATATCGGTGCAAAAGAGTGCCGAAAGTGCTACAGGTAAGTATATCCCAAATAAAAATAACTTAATTACAAAAAAAAAAATTAAAATGGTACACATGATTTCGAGTAATATATTGAAAGAAATCCCCAAATTGCCCCAACAAGGTAATATAAATAAAACATATATGATCAAAGCAATGTGTATAAATAACCAATACAAAATAAAGCCATAATAATGGGATAATACAGACCAAATAGCACGCTGAAAAGACCCAACGCACGTTTCGCAGGAATGCTTCGTCAGGGGCGTCTAAAAGGCAAACAACTTTTTTAATTGCAAATAAAGATATTTAAAGGGGTGTTCTCATATCTTTTGTTGCGTGAAGATAACAGCACTTTTGCAATTTTCCCCGTTGATTTATATTTTACTTCTGAAAACATCCAAGCGGGTGTGCTTAGCCATATTAAGAACTAACACAGAAATCAACAGGGAGAACTACGCAAGAGTGGCCACCTCCCAGATCTGTGGTTGATTGCAGAAATGGCAAAAAGGAGATGACCCTTTAACTTGTTGCTGACATTTAGCGCACATTTACAGCATAATGTCAGTTATGGCATGTTCACATGGCTGATTTTTATGTTGTTCTCAATAGAAGCCATCCAAAACAACTCATTCTAAGTGTGGTGTTTTTTGTTCGAAAAGTCGCATGTATGCCAAAAATGGTACCAATAAAATCTACACTTCAGGGGGCGTGGCTTTGCAGCTCCTCCGCTCTAATTTTGGAAAACAGGCTTACCAGCGACTTCATGATGGGGAAAAACCACCAAAAAAAATGTAGGAATGCTCCCTCCACCCCTTCTGATGCCTCTCAAGGGGACATTTCGCACTATTTCGGCCGTTTTTCTGCCCTTATGGCTCCAGAGCAGACGGCTGAAGATGGTGGTGGTTCACAAGATGGCTGCCCCGAGCCCCGTCTGGATCGCGCTGCATGCCACCTTACCCCGGAGAGGGACTTGCCTTCTACCCGTTCCGGACGCCGCAGGGGAACCTTTGAGGCTGTTCTACAGGCTAACTCAGCCTCAGTCACGGTGCCGACTCCTTCTGCTGCAGCCGCGCCAATGCCATCACCCGGGCGCGAAATAGACACCTATGCAGGGGATTCCTCCCTCCTACCCATCCATTTGCTTCTGAGGGACTCTCCTCGCGTCCATTACTCTCGGACCGCGGAGCGGCGGCTCTCCTGCCTCGTCTGCGCTCCCTGGCTCTGAACCGCCGGGTGCTGAGCGCAGGCGTTCAAGCCTGGATCCCTGCACAGTGCCTTTGCCTGCCGTGCCGCGGCTGGAGCTGCTTTCCTCGCAGGAGCAGTCGGATCTGGATGGAGGAGCCTGCACTGGTGTGGACTGCCCAGAGCTTCAGGTACCGGGTCCTGTGAGGCCTCAAATGACCGTGGCCTTGATGGCATCCTCTCCAATCCCCTCTTCTCACATACCACTGGACTCCCTTGTCTTGGGGCCAACCACCTCACCCCTATGCCATGTGAAGGGGTATCATCAGGGCCTGTCTCCTTCCAACATCAGGGCCTCTCCTTCCTACCTGGAATCTCCCCTGGCCCTCCAGGACTCTGCTATGGCCACATGTAGGGGTCCCTCTGGATCTTCCCTATCCAAGCCTCCAGGGGCTATAGGGGTCTCATGCCACCACCAGAAGGCCTTGGGCTCTCCCCCTGGGCAGCCCTCCCACTTCTCGGGGTGCCCGGTCCAGCAGGACCCCTGGACTCACCCCCTTGCCTCATCAGGTCAGACGGCCTAATTCTCTACTCCAGGCCCTTCAGCTGCCTTTTCTGGCATGGATAACGCTCCCAGGGGCCCCCTGAATCCACCTCTCCGGGTACATCCTGTGACAAACGCCCCTTCACCTTCCTGGTCTACGGGCTCTTCATGGGGTGTAAGCCCCCTGGCGCAAGAGTTGGCAATTCCCGACTATAGTTGCAGTCCGGTCGACACTCCTCCAATGTGTCCCCTAGACACGCACTCCCTCTCATCTACCTCTCCAGCGACCAGCCAGGATCGCCAGTTGTCTCCTCGGTCATGCTCCGCCAATCAACCGGTGACGCTGGCCGACCATCAACAACTCACTATGAACCTACCTACGAGGCAAGACATTGCTTCTATAACTCGACAATTGCTTGAAGAAGATAGAAAGGAACATGCCCAATTCCGTTCAGACCTCTCCATAATGTATAACAAAGTCGAATCCCTTCAGCACGCTCAAGAGTCGTCTTCCACTTCTTTGTCCGCCCTTCAGGGGGTAGTACAACAACATACCTCCCAACTGTTCCATCTGCAAGAACACCTGGATGATGTAGAGAACAGGGGGCGTCGCAACAACCTGCGGATCCGGGGACTTCCTGAAACAGGTCCTGCCTCTGATCTCTACTCTACAGTCTCATCCATCTTCAATGACATCCTGGAGCGTCCCTCATCAACCCATATTGAACTCGATAGGGTTCATAGAGCCCTACGACCTCCGAACCGAGAGGACCAAAACCCTAGGGATGTGATCTGCCGCGTCCATTTTTTTCTACTCAAAGAAGAAATTATGAACAGGGTGCGGAAAGGTCACTCTCCATCCTACAAAGGTACTGCCCTACAATTCTACCTGGACTTGTCTCGCCATGCTCTTGCCCAGAGGGCTATGTTGTGACCTATTCTCGCCGTGCTCAAGGAAAGAAACATCGCCTACAGATGGGGCTCCCCCTTTGCTCTCATTGCCCGTCAGGGAGACCGCTCCTACACTATACGATCCCCGGAGGATGTCCCCGCCTTTCTACAGGACTTGCAGATATCGGATGTGTCCCTTCCGGACTGGCCCTCTCTCTCTTCCCCACTGAGCAGGCAGCCTCAGGATAGGCCCTCGGACGGATCTCGTTTTCCCAGATTCGGCCTCCCTCCCAGGAAGTCCCATAACAGGCGACCCCGTGTCGCTAAGACATACCTGGTCTCTAGTTCAGCTCCAGCCCAGGACTTGGACGTTGCTTCTTGATCTTGCCCTCTGAAACATTAGCTTTAAAGTCTACTGTGTTCTCTGACTGCTAGGTGGATCAGGGTCAGAGTTCCTCACCTGTGGCTCCCTGCTCCTCTCCTTCGTTGCACTAAGTTGACGTCCCCATCTTACTTCATATTGTTTATTACATTCTGGTTATTATTATGTAGCATGTTTTTTTCATCCATATTTGTATTCTAGCCTGGTTTTTTCTTCCTCACAATCATTTTTCTCTTTCTTAACGGAGCTCTCTCTGAACCATGCCTGTCTTCTGCGTTCCCCATGTAGGTTTGGGACTCCCTCCTCGCCGCTTTTTGGCGCAAGGGACTCCCTGGTTCTTAGATACTAAAAATGTTTTTGTGCAGGGGTTCTGTCCCTCTGCCTTATTTGTTTTGTATTCTGCTTTTTCTTCTCTCTTTCTGTGTTCTTCCTGTCCCCCCCTTTTTTTTTTCTATTTTCTTTTCTCACTGGTTGGGGTCGACAGCAGCACCATTTCTATCTCCTACAATGGGGAGCCTAAACGTAGCTTCGTTCAACCAAGGCTGATTACCCAGAAACGCTCCCAGATCCTCTATCACTTTCAAAGAAACGGATCCAGTGTGTGCTCCAGGAATCCTTATCTGACATCCCCACTATCAAAAATAGATACTACACCGAATGGTATCTCGCCAACTACCCCTCTTCCAAGAGTAGAGGTGTAGCAATCGCCCTGCACAAGTCCCTCCCACACCAGGTGTTGGATTGTATTGTAGATGTTGAGGCCAGATATGTGGTCTTGGTCTTGTCGTTAAACGGCCACACGTTTACGATTGCCAATGTTTACGCCCCCCAACCAGGGCCAGGTATCATTTTTTTGGAGGTTCTGGAGGTTCCTGAACTCCCGAGCACAGGGGACGATCCTCTTTTGTGGAGACTTTAATCTGACACTTGACCCGACGTTAGATAACTCCTCTGGGCGCTCCTCCCTTCCTTACTCTGCCATCAAAAAGGTGAAGACTCTTCTTCGCTTTCAGCTCTGTGACGCCTGGCGCCTCCAACACCCCTCGGATAGAGACTACAGTTTTTTCTCAATACCTCACAATACATACAGTAGAATCGATTATCTCCTTATCCAACACTGTGCCCTCTCCTGGCTGCGAACCACATCCATTGGCAACGTGCTCTGGTCAGATCATGCTCCTGTCTTTCTCTCGCTCTCTCTTCCCTCCTCGGCTTCTCAGCATAGGACGTGGAGACCAAATGAATCCTTATTGACCGACTCGGTCTGCTTAGCTGATCTGCGCCAGACCATTGAGGATTTTGTTTCCGACCATGAGAGGGACACAACTGTTCCCACAGTGAAATGGGAAGCCCTGAAATGTGTTCTAAGGGGTGTCCTTATCAAACACAGTTGTCGCCTGAAGAAGGCGAAGGCCGCAGCTGTCACTAAGGCATTACAAAAAGTAGAGTCCCTGGAGCTCCTGCATAAGCAAGCCTTCTCCCCGTCTGTTCTTCAGGAATTACTTGTGGCACGCCTAGAAACAAGACGTCTTCTGGAGGCCTCTTGGGGCAGATTGTTGCAGACTTGCCGCAGCAAATTTTATGAGTTTGGGAATAAGAGCGGTCGTCTCCTGGCTAGGGCCTCTAGGGATAAAATGACCTCATCATATATCCCCAGTATTAGGACCCGCTCGGGTACATTGGCCCACACCACGTCCGAATTGCTCGGGAGTTTAATTCATACTACTCCAAGCTATACCAGTTGCCACCTAACCCCCCACCATCTCCCCGTACGCCAAATGTACCTCCTTCTTTTTTTAAGAAATTGTCTGAGGACTCGATTCAGGCTTTTTGAGGCCCCTTTCTCGTCCGAAGAGATTGGGGCAGTGGTGGAAGGCCTCCCGGGAGGAAAAAGTCCTGGGCCGGATGGTTTCACAGCACAATTCTTTAAGACCTTATTGCCACTTCTTTCCCCATTTTTACTTGTTACTTTCAATGACATTTCAGCTTCCACCCCTATCCCGGTGACCCTCTCCGAAGCACATATCACCTTGATCCCGAAAAAAGGCAAGGACCCCTAGGCATGCGGGAGCTACAGGCCCATCTCCCTCCTGAATGTGGACCTAAAGATCTATGCCAAATTGCTGGCAAACCGCCTAAACCCCCACTTGCCCACGCTGATTCACCCGGACCAGGTAGGCTTTGTTTCTGGTAGGGAGGCACGGGACAAATAGCTCAAGACCCTGGATGTAATTCAATATGCCCGTTCACATAAGGTTCCCTTGATGATCCTGTCACTTGATGCTGAAAAAGCCTTTGACAGGATCTCTTTGGAATCCCTCTCATCCACTCTTGCCCGTGTTGGACTGGGCCCCCTTTTCTCGGCGAAGATTATGGCACTTTACCTTAATCCCTACGCCAGAGTGAGAATCAATGGACCCCTTTTTTATATGTAACGGCACTAGACAGGGATGCCCGTTGTCCCCGTTACTTTACATTTTAATCATGGAACACCTGTTGGAATCCATACGCTCCAGCCCGGACATCAGGGGTGTCCCGATCGGCAACCCTGAATTTAAATGTTTGGCATTTGCCGACGATCTCTTGATTTATATTAAAGACCCCCTTATTTCTCTGCCTTCCTTGATGTCCGAGCTGTCGCGTTTCAGCGCCTGGTCTAATTATAAAATTAATTATGCAAAATCCGAGGCCCTGAACATTAAAATTGACCCTGTAATTATCAACGCCCTTAAGGGACAATTTTCTTTTTCGTGGCCATCCACTGGTATCTCCTACTTGGGAATTCATATTCCTGCCGACCCCTCCAAATTATTTGAGTCTAACTTCTCACCCATGCTTGCCAAGATTTCTCACCTACTTAGGAATTGGTCTCAACGGGACTTTTCCTGGTTCGGTAGGATGAACGTTTTAAAAATGTCCATCCTTCCGAAAATTCTGTACCTCCTCCAGACAATCCCCATCTTCATTCCCAATGCCTTTTGGCTTAAGATTCATCAGAGTTTTAGTGAATTTATCTGGAATTCCCGCCGTCCTAGACTTCGCCGAGATCTCTTATCTAGACCTAAAACCGCTGGTGGAGTTGGTCTTCCTGACTGCAGACTTTATTATTTGGCAGCGGCCTATGTGAGGTTCACAGACCTGATTCATAGCTCACAAGGGCAGTTATGGGGTCACATTGCTCAAGCTCTATGCACTCAATCTCTGTTATCCCTCTCTTGGGCACCCGAGGACACCTTCTCGGACCCAAATAGATGTCCTTTAGTACGGCCCACACTCTAAAAATTATCCGTAGTGTCAAGTCCTCCGAAGCCCTGTTAGATTTAAAAGGTCCGTTATTTCCAGTCTCCGACAATCACCTATTTCCACCTGGGTCCTCTACGAACTCGTTTTTGGGGAGTTCCAAAATAAACCCATATCCACGATAGGGGCAGGTTCCTCCCCCTTACAGATTTACTGAAGGGGACCACCCCACCCCTAGGAACCTATTTGAGATTGTTCAATTAAGACATTTCTTCACCTCCACCATCAAAAAAAAAATTAACTTCACCAGGGCCCTGTCCCCGATGGAAAGACTGTGTCTCTCCTCATCAGCTCCTAGGTATTTAATTTCTCAGATTTATTTGTGGTTCCTTTCCCCTTCTGAGCAATCTCCCCCCTCCTATTGCGTGGCTTGGGAAAAGGAGCTCCAGAAGTCTTTCACCATGGATCAATGGAGAAAATGCTTCCACCTTACCCATAAAGCCATCATTGCCAGCAAGTCTCAGGAGACTAGTTACAAAATCCTTTCTAGGTGGTACCGGGTGCCGGTTCTCCTTCACAAATGGTTTCCCGCCGTTCCGGACACTTGCTGGCGCTGCAACAAGGAACCCGGTACCATGGTCCATATCTGGTGGGAGTTTGAGGTCCTCCGGCGGTTTTGGGACACTGTTCTTCGGGCTGTCAAGGCTTGCACTGGGGTTGCGGTGCCTGATTCCCCAGAAGCCATGTTATTATATATGTTCAGTTTTCCGCAAGCCTCCTACAAGAAATCCTTACTTAGGCATCTCCTCCAGGCGGCTAAAACCGTTATACCTAAACGCTGGCATCAGGCCTCACCCCCTTCTGTGTCCAAATGGATAGAAGAGGTTTCTTTTCTTTATCGAATGGGGGAACTGATTGCTCACACTCCTGAAGATGCTATCAGGTTTGTGCGCACTTGGCATCCGTGGGTCCCTTATCAAGACTCTCAGGCATTTAAAGCCCTATCGGGTTGATTGGCTGAGCAGGCGAGGTTGGCCCCTTGGTGTTGACCACTTTCTCTCCTTAAGCTACTTATCTCTCTCCGTGCTGCCTTCCTTCCCCCGGTGGACCTGTTAAGCAGTCAAGTCGTTAATTTTATCTTGCAATTTGCAATGGACATGCAATATTGACGGTTTGTGTCTTCGATATGGTGTTTAATTTTGTTATTTGACTGCGATACTATGTTCTTTTATGTTTATGTTAAAAGAAAATTGTTCAATAAACATTAAATAAAAAAATATATATATACACTTCAGCCTGCAAAAAATGAGCCCTATTCAGGCCCATAGGTGAAAAAATAATAAAGTTATTGGCTGCAAAAAATGGTGCTGTAGCACAAAGTTCAAAAGTAAAGAACGTTTTGTTTATAAGCACTAAAACATATACTACTCACAAAAAGTTAGGTTAAGTTCACACGGCTTATTTTGGGACGCATTTCGCCACATTTTTCGCGGCGTACTGCGCTCTAATACGAGCGAAATGCGCCCCAATCATTACGGTAGTCCACATTTCTCATAGAGAACTATGTATTACGCTTCCTCTCCCTGCTCGGACAATACGATCATATTGTACGTGCGGAAAGATAAATGACATGTCAATGGGGCTGTTGGGCTGCCACCCCCACCGCGTCGCTGGAGTACGCGCCGATCAGCGTGACTCCGCGAACACCCCGCTTAATTAAGCCGTGTGAACTTATTTGACTTTCGGGTGGAATTTATGGAAAACATAAAAATTTAATGCTGCAGTGATACTTTATCCTGAGGTCATTTAAGTCATAACATGCAATGTTGATTTTCTCATCTCAAGCAATTTAATGAAAAAAAAAAAGCCAACAACAGTGCAGGGTATGCACCATCAAAAATGTCAGTGTCTCAATAACGTGTCGTGGCCTTGAGTATTAATTACAGTTTGGCAACAATGTCTTATGCTGTTTATAAGTCGAGTTAGTGACTGCTGAGGCATGGCATCCAACTCTTCTTGAAGGGCGCCCCTCAGTTCCTTGAGGTGCAGGGGTACAGAATAACAAGCTTCTACACAGCAACTCAGCTGAGCCCAAAAGGTTTTCTAGGGGGTTCTGGTCTGGAGAAAGTGAGGCCACTCCATTTGAGGTACCCCAGTCTCCAATCGCTGATCCCTAATAATGCGACCTTGATGAGCTGGAGCATTGTCATCCATGAAGATAAAATTAGCCGAGTATTGTTCATGCAGAGCCACAATGACTGGATTAATGATGTTATTCAAGTAGTAGAGGCCTGTCACCCCATGCTCCGCAGTCACTGCTCCAGACCATGGACGTACTCATGTCACTGCTCTCTCCCTTGCCCCTGCTGGTATCTACTCTCCTTGCCTGCTCCACTGCTGCTGGCATGGCACACTCCTTCTCTAGGGCGTGCGCACGCCAGCTCCTTAAGATTTAAAGGGCCAGCACATTATTTATGCTCCAATGGCTGGCCACCACCTGGAATTCCCGTCCTCTGCTCTGGGCCAGATTGTTGGTGTCCTCTGTTAATTCTGACCGTACTTGTTGCCTGCTGCTGTTACATTCTGTATCTGCTGCACCTTTCTGTTAGACCTCTTGCCACGCTTGCCTGCAGTCTGCCTGTTACTCCACTACGCCTTGCCTGTCTCCCTGGTTCCTTGCCTGGGCACTCAACTGTCACCACACGATTAGCCATGTCAGGTGTAGCTACTTTTTAGTCCCCTAGACCCAAGTCAACCCCGCCTTGCGGTGAGCTCTGGTGAATGCTGTAGAGAATAGACTCCACTCACTGGCCTGGGCTGTATCGTCTATTGCGGTGATTTTCCATTTGGTGGGGCGCTATATGCCTTATTTGCCAAGAGCACCAGAATACCTTGTCCCCTTAAACGTGCCTGGAGTTGTGTGGCATTCATCATCCGGTTCTACAAGGCATTCTTTACAATGAAGCAGTCATCAGTGTGTAGCCAAAGGACGTCCACTTCTTTGCCTTTCTGTGACTCTTTCAGTCTCTCTGTATCTCTGGTGCAACCTGCTGATGACACTGTGGCACTCTAAGCTCAGTGGCCACTTCCGTCTGAGAGCATCCAGCTTGAAGCCTCACAATGGCAAGGTACTGTCGATCAATTGTAAGGTCTTGTCTTGGTCTTTTTTCCTGTTTCAACATAGCCTATATTGAAAGAGGAAACTCTTCATTGAACCATTTTGGACCCACCTCACCCCTCAAAAAAAATTTATGGGTGGAAAAATGTAATGGCACCATTGGTGTTTGAGGGTCATATTTAGGAGATTATGGCTAGTACAAGTGACATGTTAACTTTTTTCAGTTTTATAGTTTCAGATAATTCACATTTATGTAGTTTTTTTTTAAGTGCCTTACCTTTTGCCCAAAAAACTACTTATTTTTCCTTCTTGCAAGCACGGAATTTACAAAGAGGAAATAACACTGTTTCGCCACTGACATTATCAAGACCAAAACTGCGTCTGAACGCATCCTTCAGCTATGTTCAAACAACGAATATTTCATGTCAAAATCCATGCGGATTCTGACTTGAAATATTCGTCTAAAACCAAAAGCAAACAATTCCCATTGACATCAATAGAAAATACACATAATTCATACAATGTGTATTTTTGGTCGTCAGGTTTTCACCGTAAAAACTTAGAATATGTTCACTCTTTGGTTGGAAAATGCGTGAAAATGTACTATTGATGACAATCATGATGGCTAAAAACCTTGTATTAAACGCTTCCATAAAATTTGTATGTGGTTTTTAACACCTAGAAATGAAGGGGGCTTGTTTCTGACTGTAAAAGTTAAAAACGCCCCCAAATTTCTGTACAACCATGTAGTTCTACGCGGTTTTCATTGGCAGGATTCTATATGGTACCATGTGATATTAGAGATCGGCAGAAGTACAGTATGACAGATTCACAATACCACCAAAAAATAGCATTGTGCTGCAAAGTATGAGCCTCAGTAGTAGATGCATGATTATGAGCGTTTGCTGTAAATTGCTGAAATCCATAAAATCCAGTGGACAAGTCAGCTGTGAAATCCCCTGTATTATTTGATTTATAATGTCACATTTGAGAGAGGCAGAAAATGAATGGTGGCATTCACGCCAGTAAGTTGTGATGATTTGTAGTGAAAGGTTAGATGGATTACAGATGCCAGTCTGCATAAATAGGGGAAACGTAGGTGGATTACGTGAAAGCTGCAATCTGCTGTAGCGGAAAACATCATCTAAAGTGATTGCTGTGTATCAACATAGGCTTACTAGAAGCAAGGTTTCTGTCTCTACCCCCCCCCCCCCCACCCCACCTTACCTCTGACTTGTCCTTGTCTATCACATTGCTAAAAATTCTATCTCTGCTTCTAGAAAAGCTGAGTGGCTGTAACTATGAGACTTTCTCCCAGCTTTTCAAGCCTCCTGAATGGAATGATGTGTTCAGTTACACAGTGGCATAGGGGCAGAAGTATCACTGCATAAAACAAAGGGTAAACCTCAAGGTGATAGAACTAGAAAAGAAGCCATTCTACTAACTCCAGGTTAATTATTGCAGCTTATATACATCCCAGTGTGCAGTTTCAATATATTTCACGGCTTATATAAGGGTGCTTTCACACAGTGCGCTTTTCCTGTTGCAGTACTGCACTGCAGTGAAAGTGACTTTATTAACAGCAAGCTCCTTTTGATTTCTTAAATTGTTTGGAAAGGTGTGTTTATAGTCAACAAGACTTTGACAGGGTTCACATGTTGCATTACTGCATGTTTTAGGGTGCTTTCACAGAGCACAGTTTTTCGTGCGTGCAGAGGTATAAATTGCGCTTCAATTAAACATGCCTTATTACCAGCAACTTCTTTCAGTTGTCCCTAAATTGTACAGAAGGTGTTTCAAGTAAGTAATCAATTCTGATTTTGAAGTCTTGTGGATTAACAAACATATAAGTTGATTACTCACTTTGCAAACAGTTTAGATAAGTGAAAAAGCTTGCTGTTAATGAATGCAGTTTAATTTGGAACGCAGTTAAAACCGCACCTTGTGAATGCACCATTAGTGAGTGCATTTCTGAATTGCAGCACAAACGCAGCCAAAACGCATGTAGCAAAAAACGAGTGAATGTTCCAAAATTAGTGCTAATTGCAAAACTCACATTAAACTTGCATTTTTGATGCAAGTGGTCTTTTAAACATGCATGTTCTCAATGCAGTGAAGCAATATATGAACTCAGCCTTGTTTAGAACACAGGTGAAATGAGGCTTAGTTAAAATACACGCTTTTTAAAAAAAATAAAAAAAAATGTTGAAATTGTGATGCAGTCGAAAAATGCAAAAATAATGCAACCTGTGCACCCAACTCTATCTACTCATCAGATTCCGTATAACACACCGTATACGATATGTCAACCTGCACATGACGTCTTCTTGGGGTGCTTTCACACAGCGCAGTTTTGGCGCAGTTTTAACTTCACTCCAATTATAAGCTCCTTATTACCAGCAAGCGTCTTTTCAGATTGTCTAAATTGTTTCAGAATTTGTTTCAAGTAAGTAATCAATTATGTTTTTTAAGTCATGGTGCGGATTCCAAACAAACAATTGATTACTCACTTTGCCAGAGTGAAGAAAGCTTGGTCTGGTACAGCGCGCGTATAGAGATCAAAAAACATGGCATTTTATTTGGATGGCAGTTAAGGTGCTTTCACACAGTGCATTTTTGTCGCGATTTTTGATGCGTTTTTTTGTCGCGATTTTTGATGCGTTTTTTTGCAGCAATCACAACAATTTTTAAATTGCTATGGCCTCTATGCCTCCAGCACAAAAAAAATGCATTAAAAAACGCATCCTTAGGGTGCTTTCACATGGGGCGTTTTTGGGGTGTTTTTTAATGCATTTTACGCTTTTTTATGTGTTTTTTGTGCAGAAATGTATAGCATTAATTGCTGTGCCTTTCTGAACAAAAAACACATTCAAAAATGTGTCAAAATCGCACCGTGTGAAAGCACCCTTAAAACTGCACCTAAAATGCGCTGTGTGAAAGCACCCTTTTTTATTATTATTATTTATTTTAGAGCGCCATTGATTCCAGGGTGCTGTACATTCAAGAGGGTTACAAACAAACATTAAGTCAAACTAGTCAATGAAGACAGTAAATGTGACAATCAACTGGCACAGAGGGAGAAGAGCACCCTGCCCGTGAAGGCTTACAATCTACTACAAGATGGTGAAAGAGACAGAAGGGTTGGTGCATGACATGTTTGTGGATGGTGTGGAGACAGTAGGGGTACAAAGTTTATAGGCTAATCCTGAAAAGAATTGTTTTCAGGTTGACTTTTTGAGCTGTGAAAGTGAGTAGAGTCTGATGTGTTGGGGCAGTGAGTTCCAGAATGTGGGGGAAGCAAGACTTCTCCAAGACTTCTCCCGTGCTTCACCCACACTCTGGAACTCACTGCCCCAACACATCAGACTCTCCTCCACTTTCCACCATCCTTCAAAAGCAACCTAGAAAACCCATTTCTTCAGGCTTGCCTATAACCTCTCACTAAACTTGTCACTTACTTCCTCCACAGACCTGTATGTGGCCCCTCACCTCCTGTCTCTTTCCCCCGTCCTTTGTAGATTGTAAGTTCCCTCGCGGGTAGGGTCCCTCTCTCCCTCTGTCTGCCAATTGTCCATTATACCCTTATCACTTGTACTCGTTTGAACTTATGTAATGTAGTGTAACTCCTCCTCGAAAAGTACAGCGCCCTGGAATCAATGGCGGCTTTAAAAAAAAATCAATAATAATAAACTCAAATACATAATAATAATTAAAAGCACGGAGAAATGCTTTCAGAGACGGTTTGTTGAAGAGCTGATAAGGGAGAGCAACAGAAGAATGGTCCCTGTTAGGAGCGGAGATTGCGTGAGGGGGCAGTAACTGGAGAGTTAGGGCAGAGATGTATGGAGGGGAAGTTTATGAGAGCTTTGTAGTCATTGGGTTAGCAACTTGATTGAATTCGCTGGGCAACGATGTAGCCAGTGAAAGGGGATTGGCAGGGGGAGAGGCAGGGGAGAGCGAGGAAGAGGTGATAAGACAGCGGTCAGAGTGTGATGATGGATTGAAGGGAAGCAAGAGTGATAGACGAGAGGCCAAAAAGAAGGATGTTGCAGTAGTCGATGCGGGAGATGACGAGTGGCATGGACAAATCATGTTTTTGTAGTGTCAGGGGTGAGGAAGAGCGGATTCGAGAAATATTTTCCAGGTGGAGGGCGGCACGGCAAGTGCAGGGCTGGATCTGTGGTTTGAAGGACAAAGCGGAGTCAAGGGTTATCCCCAGGCAGCGGACTTGTGACTGGAGAAGTGTGGAGCCTGATGACTGTAATAGAGAGATCAGGACTGGAAGGGATGGAGTGGGAGGGTGGAAAGATAAATGAATTCCGTTTTCGCTCTACACTTAAGATTTAGGAGTACGGGAGGATAAGATGAGGATATGGAGAACAGACAGTCTGTGGATCTTGACAAGTAAAGAGTTGAGTGTCATGCCAGATATGTAGAGCTTGAACATGACATCAGCATACAGGTGTAGTGGGCCCAGGAACTGACCCTTGTGGACACCAACATATATAGTCGAGAGGAGGAGTGGGAGCGAGAATTCGAGAACGCTGTAACGTCTCATAAGGAGTTACGCACTATGTAGATCCAGGAAAGGGCGATCCCATGAAGGACCAAGGAGGGAGGGAAAGTGAATTTTGTAAGCAGGAGTGAATAGGTCTAACGTGTCAAAGGCAGAGGATCATACACTCAAGAGGAGAATGATTGAGTAGTTACGTGAGGCTTGAGCGGTTAAGAGGATTATCATTGGAGACCGTGGTTAGGTCTGTTTCAGTAGAGTGATGGAATCGGAAAACCAGATTTCAGTGGGTCAAGAAGAAGGTTGGAGAGACATGATGGAGGACAGTTTGAAGAAGGACGTTGCTGCTCGAGGAGTTTTAGAAGCAAAAGGAAGCAGTGAGATGGGGCTATATTTGAACACATAGGAGGGGTCAAGGGAAGTTTCTTTAGGATCAGAAGTGATGGTTGCCTGTTTCAAAGGAGGAAAACAGATGCCAGAGGTATGAAAGTTGGAAGAGATGGGCAAGGGCTTGGCATAATTGACAGCTCTAAGGTCAGGGATATGTAGGATGTGCAATGATCAAGGTTTACAGGAGGTGAGGTTTGATTTTTGGTAGAGTAGAAGGAAGGCTTGTCATGAGTGACAGTGGAGAAAGCAAGTTAGGGGTGAAGTGCGGGTTGAAGTAGAACCGGGATGGTGCGTGGGGACTGAGCAGAGTGTCATGGAATGGGCGAAGGGGACAATGAGGTGAATCTTTCTCGATGATGATTGCGAGTCTTGGTGGCAAAGTCTCTGCGAAAGGAGGGATGGCTGAGGATGGGTGGAGGAGTGCTAGGTGGACGGAGGAGAGGAGTTGAAGGTTTTTAACAAGACTTCTGGGAGTTGAGAGACAGAGAGGAAATTGAATTGGTGAAGTAATCCTGTTTGGCTGATGTGACTGCAAGACTTAAAAGTGTGTAGTGATGTGTTTTGTATGTGTGAAGTCATTGGTGGAGCGGGTTTTCTTCCAGCGGGCGTAAGTCAATTTTGGAGGACTCGCCGCAGCTGTTTTATGAAGTCTGCGTGACAGGGTTGTCTGTTGATTTTGTCGGGTTCTTGTTGTGTGTGAGAGGGGCGACCAAATGAGTGTGGAGAGATTGTGATTGTTGAATAAAGCAGTGGCATGTGTCCAGGGGTCATCAAATGAGGAAATGGTAGAGAGAGGGCAAGAATAGTCCAGAGAGCTGCTTGTCGAGGGCTAAGGTTTTGTAGGTTCCTTACCTGCTTGGTGTACTAGATGTGATACAGGAGTAGCAGGTTGGGGTGTAGATGGTGGAGAAGGTAAGCAGGTTTGAGGTCAGATATAGGGAGTGGAAAGTTAGAGAAGTCAGATAAGGGAGGCAGAGGCGGGTGAAGATGCGAGGTCCATGTGGTGTCCACACTTTTATGAGTGTCTCCAGATGGTCCCTGTCGAGGCCGAAGTAAGAGGAGAGTGAGAGGAGTGTTGCTGGCAGCAGAGTGGGAGTGTGTCAATGGGAGGTTAATCACCCATTATGTAGTGGGGATATCATGGAAACAAAGTGGAGAAGCCAGGGAAGGCGAAGTGTCAAGGGAAGGCGGTGGCAAGTCCCTGGCGGTCGTTAGATGACTGCCACTTTGAGATTTGGAGGGGCTATAGATGCGGACATGAGTGTGCACCCCCAATCCAGGGAAGGTTTAGAGAAGGAATCGAGTGAGTGGGGAAACAGGGAACAGTGGCCTGACAGAGGAAAGCCATCACTCCGCCATCTTGTTTCCAAGGGCGGGGAGTATGGGTAAGCTTGGAGGACCACCTAAAGTAGACTAGCAGCAGGAGAGACTGTGTCCATAGCCGGTCAGCCCGGTTTCGATCAGACCAAGGAATGATAGTTTCGTGATATAAAAGAGGTCACAGTATTTAGGGAGAAGTTTGTTGCAATACAGGACCGTGTGTTCCAGAGAGCTCAAGAGAGAAAAAAGGTGAAGGAGGCACAAGGGAATCATTTTTAAGTTTGCAGGGTTATGGGAGTTTGTAGAAACAGGTCTGTTAGCAGTTGGAGATGCAATAGTGGGAATGTGCTGAGGTGGCCCTGGGTTTGGGGATATGTCCCCAGCAGCTAGGAGGAGCAGAGAGACGGTTAATAGGTGGGAGTAGGATAGACAGTAAGTCGGTTGGGTCTGTTTGGTGAGGAAGGCATTGATAGTGGGAACCAGGTTGGTGGCAGCAGACAGATGAGAGGGTAAAATGCAGGGGGAGATGAAGAGCTCACCCTTGTTGTGTTTCTCAACAGCATCACAATTGCAAGATTTTTTTTTTGTAAACTCCGTTAATGCAGCCTTCAGAGCCCATCAGAACCACGCAGCCAGGAATAAAATTCCATTTGTTAAAGTATCATCACTCCCGGGAGATGTTTTTGACTCAATGGTTTCCAAAAGAGTAAAAAAGAAACCTGTCAACTGCCTAAAAATACATTTAGTAATAACATGTTATGAGTTGTATTTCTCTGTAAAACGTTTCCACTATGTTTTAATGTCTCCTCGGCTGTTAGACATCATAATTTCTAACTTTCCGTAGTTGAAATGAAATCAAATGGGTAAGTAACTTTGTCAGTTCTTTGCTTTCTCATGTACTCATTTTTAGATAAAACATCACCTTAGGATAGATTTACACATTGCATCTTTGCAGAAACACACAAGTATTGATCACGTGTTCGCTTGCGTTTTTTCAAGCTTTTTTTTCCTGTAAAAACCACAACTGCCAGATATTAGCTGGAAGTCAATAGACAAATAGGAAACACACTACAGTTGTTGCTTTTTTCTTTGTGACATATTTTAGCACTTTAATTACATTTATTTGGTCAGTATCAGTTTATTTTTAAAATGCAGCATGCTGTAGGTATAGACCTTTGTTTTTTTTTAATGGACCCAAACGTGTGTTGCATTTTTTTAATTAATTTTTGGGTAGTATTGTTTCACATTACAAATCAGGTAGATTAAATGATTTATGATGGGGAAAAAAAAGTAGAAAAAAATCCCAAAGGTACCAGTACACGCCTTTTAACAAAATAAATGGAACAGAAACTGCAATATAAAAAACTAACAAAATAACCTAAAAAATAGTGCAGTTTTTGAAGTTTTTTCTTTTTTAACGAAACCAAAAAAGCCAAGCTCGGTGTAACTTTTAAAGGGATCTAAAGGACATGCCAGTAACCTGTCACATTGAATATGCTACGATCTACAAACAGCATATACAGTTGAAACCAGAAGTTTACATACACTATATAAGGCTATTTACACACAGCTTAAATTGGGACGTATTTGGCCCCGTATTTCACACTGTACTGCACTCAATACGGGGGGGAGATACATCCCAGTCATTACGGTAATCCACAGTTCTTATAGAGAACTATGGATTACACCTCCTCTCCCCGCTCGCACAATACGCCGCGGGGGGAGATAAGTGACATGTCAATTATACGTGGCGAATACGCGCCGCTAGTAATGAATGTCTATGGGGCCGGCCCCCATCGACCGCTCCCCCAGCCCCCCCCCCCCCCCCGCGGGAGTCGAAGCGGGCCCCGCAATTATGCCATGTGAACATAGCCTAAAAAGACACATATGCATGTTTTTCTTACTATCCGACATGATATGAAGAATAAACCTTACCCGTTTTAGGTCGATTAGGAACCAAAATTATTTATATTTGCCAAATGCTAGAATAATGAGAGAGAGAGAGAATTTTTAAAAACATTTTTATTACTTTCTGCAAGGTCAAAAGTTTACATACACTAGGATTACTATGCCTTTAAACAATTTGGGACAGCCATATGATGATGTCATGTCTTTGGAAGCTTCTCTATGACAGTTCTCTATGAGAGTTATGGATTACCATAATTGCGTCGCGCCGAATTTACGCCATGTGAACATACCCTTAGGCTATGTTCACACGGCTTATTTCGGGGCGTATTTACGGACGTATTTACGTCCACAAATACGTCCCGTAATACGCTTCAAATACGTGTCACAAAGTGTGACGCGTATTTCGCGTCGTAAATACAATCCCCATTCTTTACTATGGTGATTTACCTTGCGAAATACGCCTCAATAAGTGACAGGGGACTTAATTTTACTATCGTAATTACGCCCGCAAATACGTCGTGAAAATACGCCTCGTGTGAACGACATGGCGTATTTTACATTGGAATCAACGCTAATTTAATTGTTCATTATTTGAAACGTATTTCGGGAAGTATTTGCGGACGTAAATACGTCCGTAAATACGCCCAGAAATAAGCCGTGTGAACCTAGCCTTAGTGTGCTTTCGCACAGTGCGTTTTTTGTGCAGCATTAATTGCTGTACCTTCCTGCACAAAAAAACGCATTAAAAAAGCATAAAAATGCACCAGAAATGCGCTGTGCGAAAGAATCCTAAAGGAATTTAACTGCAGTAATTTTAATAGGTGCATACATGACATTGTAAAAGATGGAGCTCACAGCCCATTCCCTCGTCTATAACTTTATTGCAAGTACAAATTACTGCTCCACTAAACGGATGAGAAAGGTTGAAAGCCAAGGTACTAATTGCTTGTCTCATTATAATGTCTACCTAACTGACTTTGTCCTCTGCCAAAATAAAACATGTCACTTTCCCTTTGTATCCACTGAAGAGCAAGCTACAGATTAAGCGCTCAGCAGCAAGGCTATGCTAAATTACATTGAACTGGAAATAATAACCTGAAAATAGATAAATAAAAGCCAAATTATGAGGAAGGGAGTGAAGTAAATGAGAAACTGTAGGAAGTTAGCAATTTGCCAGAAATTATGTAAAAAACTTTTCCCTGCTTTGACACACATTTTTTTGTGATTTTTTTTATTAAAAAAATGTCAGGAAGAATGCCAATATTTTTTTTATTATGTTATGTGCAGCTTTATTTCTGGCATTTGTTTGCATTCTTTTCTTAAATGTTGTGTTTTAGGATTTCACATGGACCCAAACACGCATCTAATAATGTGCAGTGTGATTTACATTGCTTTTATTTTGAAACACGCATCGGTGTTCAAACGAGTGATCGCCGATGCGTGTTTCATTGCGTTTTTTGGATCCGTCTTTCGGATCCCTTCTAAGAATTGACATGTCAATTCTTGGTCCAAAAGGCGCAGCAGGAGCCCTATTTAAAACTATAGCGTGCGATCCTGCTGCATCTAACATGCATCCAAACACTCAGCTGCGTGTTGGATCCGTTTAGGATCCAATTGTCGCTGCGTTTTTCAATGCGATTTTCAGATCCAAAACGTATCCAGACTCGGATCCAAAAACGCTGTGTGAACAACTTCTTACAGCAGTTTTACATCTACATTGGAGGTTCTGTTCTAAACCTCCATCGTAATGGTGGGACAGGACCTCTTTTTCAATGGACGCTAACGATGGTCCATTGATTACAATGGTGTCCATTGAGTTTCCGCCTTGGTGTCTGCCTTTTCTTTTCATAATTTTTAATGGAATCTGCGACTGAGGTTCCAAATGTAAACCGAGCCTAAGCCATACCAATAAATGGATAGTGTTCAAGGCTATGTCAAGCAATCTATCACTTCTTATTTTTGACATTGGCAGCCTGTAACTGATGTAAGAAGTCATGTGTTGTGAGCTGGCTTGGTGGATATACTAGGTGTGCAGTCATGAGTAAAAGGGGTGATTTTTCAGGGTTGCAAAAAGGGATGATTAGGGCTGTAGTATTTGTGAAATTGCATAGTTTGTGAACTGTTCGCATGCTGCTATATTGAAAGTGTATCTTAAGTGGACAAATGGCACCATTCTGAATAAGCAATGAGGAAACAGCACAGGATCATGTGCCACTGAGGAGAAAGGTTGAATTGGCTACTAAGGGTATGTTCACACGGCTTATTTGTGCGCGTAATTGCACCCGTATTTCACCACATATTGTACTTAATACGCGGCGAAATGCACGCCGCAATTACGGTAATTCATAGCTATCATAGCTATAGATTACGCGTCGTCCCCCCACGCATACAATATGATCGTATTGTAAGCGCAGGGGGAGAATTGACATGTCAATTTTTAGCGGCGAATACGCGCCACTGACAATGAATGTCTGTGGGGCTGGCTAGGTGCTTATAAAACTGTACGCGCCGCAATAAGCCGTGTGGACATACAGTGGTGGCCAAAACTATTGGCACCCCTGCAATTCTGTCAGATAATACTCAGTTTCTTCCTGAAAATGATTGCAATCACAAATTCCTTGGTATTATTATCTTCATTTAATTTGTCTTCAATGAAAAACCACAAACAGAATTGTCATAAAGCCAAATTGGATCTAATTCCACATCAAACATAAAAAAGGGGGTGGACAAAAGTATTGGCATTGTTTGAAAAATTATGTGATGCTTCTCTAATTTGTGTAATTAACAGCACCTGTAACTTACCTGTGTTAGGGTATGTTCACACAGCGTAATTGTGGCACGCATTTTGCCACGTATTGCATTTTAATATGAGCAAAATGCGTGCCGCAATTACGGTAATTCATAGCTCTCATAGAATGAATTATGTCTTGTCTCCCCTGGCATACAATATGATCGTACAGCGCAGTTGGTGCAGTTTTAACTGCACTCAAATTAAGCTCCCTTTCTTACGAGCAAGATTCTTTCCATTGTTTAAATTGTTCAGAAAGGTGTTTCAAATAAATAATCAATGACTGTGTCTGAAGTCTTGTGGATACAAACACACTAATTGATTCCTCACTTTCCAAACAGTTTAGATAAGTGAAAAAAGCTTGCTGGTAATAAAGGCAGTTTAATTGGAGCACAGTTAAAACTGCACCAAAACTGCGCTGTGTGAAAGCACCCTTAGGGCTGGGAAGATCACTAGAGGCGTGCGGGCAGGCAATCCTTGCTGGGCTGTGTTGCAAGTGCTTCAGAAGAACTGATAAAGTAAAGCAAGATAAGTGTACCCATTTCTGTCTATATTTTAAGGCTTAGGCTATGTCCACATGGCTTATTTTGGGATGTATCTCGCCCCATATTTCGCACTGTACTGCGTGAAATATGGGGCGAGATACGTCCCAGTCATTACGGTAATCCACAGTTCTCATAGAGAACTATGGATTATGTCTCATCTCCCTGCTCGCGCAATACGGCGAGCGGGGAGAAAAGTGACATGTCAATTATTCACGGCGTATACGCACCGAAAATAATGTATGCCTCTGGGGCTGGCGGGATGCCGGCCCCTCCGCCCCGCTACCGTACACACGGCGTAATTGCGGGGCAAAATACATCCCGCAATTAAGCCGTGTGAACATAGCCTTAGGCGGGGTTCACACGGCTTATTCAAGCCGTAATTGCGGGACGGATTTTGCCCGCAATTACGGCTTCAGTACGGGGCGGGGTGGGGGTGGCAGCTCGCCGGCCCCATAGACATGCATTATCCACGGAGCGTAGCCCTCCGGAATAATGCGCATGTCACTTTCTCCCCCCTCGGCGGATTCGCCGAACGGGGAGCGGAGACGGAATCCATAGTTCTCGGGGAGAACTGGGGATTACCGTAATAGCTGGCACTGATTCCACCCGTATTGCAACGCAGTACGGTGCGCAATACGGCTGGAATCCGTGCCCGAAATAAGCCGTGTGAACGGCCCTTTAGGGTGCTTTCACACAGCTCAGTTTTAACTGCGCTCCAATTAAACTGCCTTTATTACCAGCAAGCTTCTTTCACTTGTCTAAATTGTTCAGAAAGGTGTTTCATGTAAGTCATCAATTACATGGCTTATTTTGGGGCGCATTTCGCCACGTATTGAAAGCGTACTGCACTCTAATACAAGTGAAATGCGCCCCAATCATTACGGTAATCCACAGTTCTCATAGAGAACTATGGATTACGCCTCCTCTCCCCGCGTGTACAATAGGATCGTTTTGTAGGCCCGAGGAGATAATTGACATATCATTTATTCACAGCGCTTACGCGCCGCGAGTAATGACAGTCTGTGGGGCCGGCGGACTGCCGCCGTGGGAGTACGTGCCGATCAGTGCGACTCCAGAAGATCCGGCTTGATTGCGGGGCGTACTGTACGCCCCGCAGTTAAGCCGTGTGAACATACCCTAACTGATTAGTCACTTTCCAAACGGGTTAGATAAATGAAATTAGCTTGCTGGTAATAAAGGCAGTCTAATTGGAGCGCAGCTAAAACTGCAGCAAAACTGCGCTGTGTGAAAGCACCTTTAGGGCACACTGCGTTTGACCATACATCACTGTTTTGAGCAGATGTTTGACATCCCGTTTTTTTTTTTTTTTTTTTTTTTTTAACTAGCCTTTCTATTGGCTGTCACCTGTTTTTTCCTGCAACACATATTTGAAAGAAAGGGTAAAAACGGACACAATGTCCATGTCACCTACATTAGTCAATGAACACATTAATGCATACGTTTTTCCTTGCATCAGAACGGATCCATCATCGGTTCAAAATAATGCAGTGTGCACTGAGCCTAAATGGATGCTCTGAAGTGAAGCGCCATGAATTAAGTTTGTTAAGACCCCAAACTGCTGTCTCTATAGTTTCTTCTGTGTTGGTGCAATACTGATCCCAGCACACCACACACATGCACCGCTGGTGCCTCTGCCGCCGGCACAAAAAAGTGACTGGGAGGCAACACTGAAGCTTAACTTACACATGACTCTGCACCTTTCTTGTGTTGGGAAAAGGAATAATTATAATGTATATGTGCACATAGTATAGCAGTGAATACAGGAAATACCTTTACACTAAGGCCATGTTCACACGGCTTATTCTGGGACGTATTTCAGCCCGTAATTCGCGCCGTACTGCATGAATTACGAGCTTAAATATGCCCCAATCATTACGGTAATCCACAGTTCTCATAGAGAACTGTGGATTACGCATAGTTGCCAACTTTCGAAAATGAAAAAGCAGGAGAATGTAGTGGGCGGCGCGCTAAGCGCGCCGCGGCAAAAATTTGCATGGTCACGCCCATCTTGTTGGTATGCCACGCCCCTTCAAAAAAGCCACACCCCACTCCACCTAACTGCATAACGGCTTTGGAAGAAAGCCAGGTAGATGCCCTTATAGCCAGGTAGTAGCCCCCCATAACCAGGTAGTGCCCCTTACAGGCCGGTAGATGCCCCCTTGTAGCCAAGTAGATGCCCCCTCTGTAGCCAGGTAGAGCCAAATTTGTAGCCAGGTAGATGCCCCCCTTTGTTAGCCAGGTAGGTGCCCCCCATTGTTAGCCAGGTAGGTGCCCCCATTGTTAGCCAGGTAGGTGCCCCCATTGTCAGCCAGGTAGGTGCCCCCATTGTCAGCCAGGTAGGTGCCCCCATCTGTTTGCCAGGTAGTGCCCCATCTGTTTGCCAGGTAGATGTCCCCTCTGTTGCCAGGTAGATGTCCCCTCTGTTGCCAGGTAGTGCCCCCATCTGTTAGCCAGGTAGTGCCCCCATCTGTTAGCCAGGTAGTGCCCCCTCTGTTGCCAGGTAGATGCCCCCTCTGTTAGCCAGGTAGTGCCCCCTCTGTTAGCCAGGTAGTTCCCCCATCTGTTAGCCAGGTAGGCCCCCATACAAGATTATATCCCAGGTAGTGCCCCCAGTCTGTTGCCAGTAGTGCCCGCCATCTGTTACGCCAGGTAGAGCCCCCACTGTTAGCCCAGGTAGTGCCCCCTCTGTTGCCAGGTAGTGTCCCCTCTGTTGCCAGGTAGTGCCCCTCTGTTGCCAGTAGTGCCCCCATCTGTTAGCCGGGTTTAGTGCCCCCATCTGTTAGCCAAGGTAGTGCCCCCATCTTTTTAGCCAGGTATGCCCCCATTTGTTGCCAGGTAATGTCCCCTCTGTTGCCAGGTAGTGCCCCCATCTGTTAGCCAGGTAGTGCCCCCATCTGTTAGCCAGGTAGTGCCCCATCTGTTAGCCAGTATCCCCCCTCTGTTGCCAGGTAGTGCCCCCTCTGTTAGCCAGGTAGTGCCCCCTCTGTTAGCCAGGTAGTGCCCCCATCTGTTAGCCAGGTAGTGCCCCCAGTTTTTACCCGGGTAGTGTCCCCATCTGTTGCCCAGGTAGTGTCCCCTGGTTGCCAGGTAGTGTCCCCTCTGTTGCCAGGTAGTGCCCCCATCTGTTAGCCAGGTAGTGCCCCCATCTGTTAGCCAGGTAGTGCCCCTTTGTTGCCAGTTAGTGCCCCCTCTGTTGCAGTAGATTCCCCTCTTTGCCGGGTAGTGCCCCCTCTGTTGCCAGGTAGTGCCCCTTTGTTGCCAGGTAGATGTCCCCTCTTTGCCAGGTAGTGCCCCCTCTGTTGCCAGGTAGTTGCCCCCTCGGGTTAGCCAGGAAAGAGCCCCCTAAAGCTAATAAAAATTAAATAATAAAATCCATTTACCTTACCAGTCCTGCAGCGGGGCCCGCTCCCGACCGATCTCTTCAGCGGCGCAGGGGGAAGTGAGAGCAGCCGCGCGTCACTTCCCCCTGGCGCCGTTGACCTGTATGTACGGCGCACACCCCCGCGCCGTACATACAGAGAGGAGGAGGAGGGAGCGATCCCTCCTGCCCTCCTCCCCGCACAGTGAGACCGCGGGCGGGAGCGGACCGCTGCGGCCGCTGCACCCGCCTGTAGGAGCGGGCCCCGCGGTGCAAGAGTAGTGCAACCAGCGCTACTCTTGCGCCGCGGTAATTTAAAGGACCCCCTGCCGCCTGCAGGCGTGCGGAGGGCACAACTCCCCCGGGAGGGAGGGGGAGGGACCCCAAATAGCGGACCCCCCCGCCAAAGAACGGGAGAGTTGGCATGTAGCGGGATTACGGCTCCTCTCCGCCGTAGCGACAAGTCCGGCGAAGAGGAGAGAGAAGTGACATGTTACTTATTCACGGCATATACGCGCCGTGGATAATGCATGTGTATGGGGCCGGCGAGCTGTCGCCCCCCCCGCTCCCGCCCTGCCCCCATACACAAATACGTCCCGCAATTAAGCCGTGTGAACATAGCCTTAGCAGGTAAGGAGACCCCAGCATGAGGGATGGGTTTTTCCACTTTTTTCTGGGCTTCCATTCCTACAAGCTGATGCTGCCATAGACCAGAAGAACAGGTCTAAAGCTGCCAAGAATATTAATTAATAAAAGAAAAGATTCCAGCTATTCCTTAGAAGCTACCTCGACTGTAGTAGCTTTGTTCCCTGCAGGTGCTGATCTATCAAGCTGAGCAGAAAACCATTGCACATAAATACGATAGACAGAGATGTGTTTAGTTCTCGTATATTTACTGCATCACAGAAGCAATCATCCGTAAATATGCCGTGTATTGCTGCATAGGAGTTTGACTCTGTGCTGCTCTTATTTAGTCAATTGACTCATTTATCAGAGCCTGAAGAGGACAGAGTGGGTTGAAGGCATGAGTAGTAGCTGACGATGCATGATTGTAATGAATGGGCTCTGCTAAATGTAATTCACATGAAGAAAAACGCTTCTGATGCACGCGCAGAAGAAAAATGTGATCTTTCAATGCAAATCCGTCTCACCGTTCATGCTTGGAAGCTGCAGACTCGTCAAAAGACCTAAAATAGTATTTCTATCTAAAAAAAGGCTTTTTACAAACATTTTTAGGTGGATCTACCATAAGTGTTCCTATAAATGGGTGTCAACTGCATGTGTCCAAATAATACTGTGATATCTGCAGATATCTCCAAAAGACTGTGTTATCACTGATGTCGCTATAACAGTGTGTCATCCAAAGAGGTCTGCCATAGGTCATTTCAGGGCCCTTAAAGGGAATCTGTCGCCATTTTTTTTTTTACTTATTAATTCAAGACCCTGATCCATATTCCTTTCTTCTCAGCCATTTTTATTTTCTGATTGTGGATTTCTCAATTCAGTTGTCTGTATGATTGTGGGGGCAGCCTTCTTGCCATCACTGCTTTAAAGGGGTTGTCTTGCTACAATCATTGGGTTTTAATTAAAAGATCTGTAACAAAACAAGCAGCTTTGCAATATATGGTCATTACAAATGTCCTACTGATTGTGAGTTATCCCTGTTAGTAGTAGAGCATCAGCTCCTGAAATCCCTATAGCAGCTGACCTGTTGATCTTTATCTCACTGGCTGTCAGTGCTGATGACTCATCTGTTTCTGAATACAGGTCTAAGCACAGAGCCCCTCTCGCACAGAATGCTTCTGTAGGGAAGAGAGGGGGAGGGCTCTGGCTTCTGTGTCTGTGTAGCTGGATTAACCCTGTGTGTGCCTGCTCCCTCCTGCTCTCTACACAGATTGAGGAGAGCAGAGGTGAGGCTGATCTGTGGTCAGTAGATGTGACAGCAATGAAGTGTGTTACTATAATCATGATGTGTCAGTGGAGCTGTGACTATACTAATAGAACAGATCAGGGGGCATGTGAACAGTTCATGCTCTGCTGTATTAGTGACACATCCTGATTATGGTAACACACTTCATAGCTGCCCTGTGTCTGTTCTGACAGGGTTTGTTTGTTGTTGCTTGAGATGCAGAGCTTTATATGCTAAGCAGGGGGTATAGGAACACTTACATCCCCCTGCTCTGCTATTAGCATACCCAGCTTCACAGACCTCTCCACACTCATAGATCAGCCCTCTCCTGTCTCCTGTCTCCGTGGAGCTGACAGTGCAGCTGATCTAGCAGTGAGCAGCCTGCAGCAGACCTAGGCAGGCACACACAGGATTAACTCTGGCAGCAAACCCCCTCCCCCTGCTGTATAGAAGTTATGGAGGAGAGCTTTCTGTGTGCTGATGGAAGGGGGGAAGCGGGAGGAGAAGAGGCAGACAAGAAGCACGCCCCTGAATTCAAAAATCCTTTGCTGTCAGACACTTTGAAGTAGACTGAAAGCTTGTAATGAGACAACTCCTTTAACAGCAGTCAGAGAGATACTTTACAGCAGCTTCTTGCACACTGGAGCCTTAAGACTGACTCCGTCCAATTGACTTCTATAGGAGAGTTTTCTAGGCATAATCCCTGATCTGGGAAGAAGTCAGTGTGCAGGGAGAGGGAGTGGGGGAGCTGTGACTTTCAGTTTGATCCTGCTTGTGCTAATAATGAGCAGACTACTGAAAATCTCTCTTTACAGAACAGGAAGTGTTAGACTGTTATTAGGCTTAGTGGCCAAAGTGAAAACTACAGGACTTAAGAATTATTAAAAAAAATTTAAATATATGGTGAAATGGAAAATTGAAAAAAAAAATCTTAACCAAAAATTCATAAAAATGTGTTTAACACAAAATGGGAGTTAAACAATAAGGGTATGTTCACACGGCGTGTTGAGTCCGAGTGAACATACGTTATTAGATACATGCTTGGATCCGTCTATCAGACCCTAAATGGACCTAAACACGCATCTAGCAAATAGCACTGTGCTTTACACTGCTTGCAGTGTTGGATGTGTTTTGGATCCGATCGACACTGCATTTTTTGATGTGATTTTTGGTTCCAAAACAGATCCTAAAACGCAGTGTGAACATACCCTAAGTAATTTTTTGATGAAACATTCCCTTTAACAGATGAAGCAATTGTGACTGCCTCCTTCTTTGCCCTTTACCAATTCTTGTCTTGCATCATCTTGATGGCCCTCTTTTTTTTCTTTTTTTTTTAAACTTGGTTTGGCCTCCCTGACAGAAATACTGCCCTGATGGTGGCACAGGATGTCCCTATAACAGTGTGACATCCATAGATGTCTACATTAGTGTGTCATCCACAGAAGTCCCAATAACAGTGAGTGATCTGCAGATGTTCCCAGAACAGTGCGTCATCCGCAGACGTCCCCATAATTGCATCTTCAGATGTTTCCGTAACAGTGCATCATCAGCAGATGTTCCTATAACACTGCGTCATCCGCAGATTTCTGCATAAGAGTGCTCATCCAAAGATGTTCCCATAACAGTGCGTCATCTACTGCTGTCCCCATAACGGTGCATCATCCACAGATTTCTGCATAAGAGTGCTTATCCAAAGATGTTCCCATAACAGTACGTTATCCGGTGTTGTCCCCATAAAGGTGCATCATCCACAGATGTCCCCATAAGGGTGCATTCTCTGCAGATGTCCCCATAACAGTGTGTCATCCACAGATGTCCACATAGCAATGTGTCATCCACAGCAAGCTTGGACTGGCCCACAGGGGAGGAGGGGAAACCACTAGTGGGGCACTGGGCATAGTAGGCACGGGGTTACTTTTAAAACATAAAGGCAGAGAAAGAGGGGTAGTAATCAAGAGTCAGAGCACAAGAGACATGTAACTGTAAGGTGAGCAGCAAGCACAAACTCCACTGGTGGAGACACTGATCCGGAGATATTATCAATGGATGTCCCCATAACAGTGTGTCATCTGTAGCTGTTCTTATTACAGTGTATAATGCGCAGCTGACAATGTGTTAAATGTAGATGTTCATAACAAGTGTACTCAATCGTAGATGTCCCATAACAGCCTTTATATATTTGTAGAATGACCCATACGTGCACTCACTACGCAGATGCCGCCCGATAATCAAGGCATAGCCAGACGGTTAAAAAATTCATGTCTGTGGCCCGGCCCACCGTGCAATATTTATGCTCAGTGACGTCGGGTGTTCACACAGCATTTTTCACACCACATCGTGAACTGTGACATGTATTGTTATAGAGAAAAAAATGCATGTTCCTGTCACTAATTTTTGCATTTCACATAGATCCTGTGCATCACCTCAGCAGTACACCGTACAATGAAAATCAGCACTAACAAATTTACTTCATGGCTCCCCAGTCTGTAGGTAGGTCTATATATCCCCCCCATAGGTGATAGGGCCCTACAGTATGGAGGTAAGTATAAATGTCCCCCAAAACTTTATAGAGCTCCACAATCTGTAGGTAGGTATAGAAGATGTCCCCCTGTAGTTTATAGGTCCCCCCAGTATGTGGATAAGTCTATAGAGCCGATTAAAAATAAAAAACTAATAATACTCACCTCACACCATGCCCCTGATGAAGCTTTCACTCCTCTATGTGTCTCTGCACAGGCGTCGTGATGTCATGCCGATCAAGCAGCATACATTCTCACACCGCCTATGCCGTATACTCTGGTGTGCTGCAGGTCTGCATGTGACTCACTAGAGCACTCTGCAGAGCAGGGAGCTCTCACTCTCTGCTCTGCGGTAGCTTTCAAGTGTATGCATGTCCAAAGAGCACACATACAGTTGAAAAGACCGCTGGTGCCCTGGGCCCACGGCAGAGGAGGTGAACCCGGCGATTGCAGGCAGATTGTCCTCCGTAGATGTTTCTATAACAATGTGTCATTTTCAGCTGTCCCCGTTGGTCATCCACAGATGTCCCCCCCATTCCAGTTTGTTGTCAGCAGATGTCCTTACACCAGTGCGTCATCCACAGATGTTCCTATAGCAATGTGTTATCCAGGTATCAGTGTATCATGCACAGATGACCCCATAACAGTGTGTCATACACAGATGTCTCCATCCCATAACATTGAAGGTTTTGTATGTCCCATAGATGTCCTCATAGCAGTTTGTCAACCACAGATGCTCACATATCAGTGTGCCCATAACATTATTTATAGAACAAAACTGCCAAAATACCAGTGTGTGCCTGACATAGATGCCCATAACAATTTGTGTGGATACACTATGCAATTTATTTCAGTTATACAGTCATGTTGACAAGGGAATATACCAATATGTAATTTGGGCACATGTGCCATTCCGGAGTCTTTGGGAATTGTAATGGCGACAGTGTAGGTGGTGACCCACATTTCACTTTTACAGTTTTAACACAAACATATAAAAATGTAACACAAAGAATGACTCAAAGGCTTGTCAGGGATTTTTGACTTTAGGTGTAAATACTCTTTGCTATCTGGAACTCCATTGGATTAAGGGGGAGATTTGCGTAATCCTAGACCACTTGATTCACACAATGTAAATTGAGAATAGACAACGCCTGGGGATCAGGCTATGAATGCACTAGAGAGGTGGGAGTGTAATTAAAGCTTACATTTGACTTCACTGCTGCCTGTGGGACAAGCGGGATACAGAAACTATGACACATAAATTGACCCAGTTTATTAGATTGTTTTTCATTGAAGATTATGGGATAGTTTATATACCATCTTCTGCCTCTCTCTTTATGTGCTTCAGATCACTGTGACCTTGTCCTCTCGGTCATGTGGCCTATTTTGCTCTTCAGAACATGGCAATTGTTTTCATCCCCGCATTCAGAGAGCCATAACTTTTTTTAGTTTACATAAACTTATGAGGGCTAGCTTTTTGCAGGATGGGTTGTATTTTTAGCAGCACTAAAATTTTTTGGGGGGAATGGGAAACAGGGTTTAATTTTTACTCCAATTTGGTGTAAATGCATATTATTTTTTTTTACCAAGTTTACCACATGGGTAACATAGCATGGTAAATTTATAGTGTGTTGTAGTACTTCAGTATTGCAGTATAATTATCAGAATTAATCTCCGATTACAGCTATTAGAGTAGGGCAGTGGCAATATAAAACAAGCAGAAACAGCAAATGATGCCGCAGGTTCTATGTCGTACATTACATCAGTTCACAAGATCAGCATAATTCCAATGGAATGGGTAAAAGATGTCTATCCATCTTATAAAGTGGTTGGAAATGGCTAAACTTTGGCTTGACTAATTGATGGGAATCTGACTGCCAGGACCCAAATTGCTCTTGAGAATGTAGGTCTCCTTCCCTGTTCAATTGCTTTCCTGGCAACCTCCTGTGCTGGGAACTGCAGCACTGCCCCAGCAGCTACCAGAGTTGAGAGGGTACCTGAGGGGGCCCAAAGGCCTGTCTGCCACACAGAGCTGTCTCAACAACATTATGGGCTCCTGGGCAGAGCATTGCAGTGGGCTCTGTCCAAATACATGACTATTTAGGTCATGCCTCGAGCCTCCCCCCAAGCACACCTGTATTAACATACCACTTATGTCTGGCAACCTGCAGCCTACAAGACTGATTGGCGGGGCAGGGAGCCTTTGGCTCCCTTCTCCACCATGGTTTTTATTTGTTTGCACATCCTAAAAGCATATAAACAGTAAAATAAGCAAAGCTAACCATGGAATTATGGGTATGCTTCTTGTATTCCTGGGACAAGCATACCCCACTTGGGGCCTCTATACTTATGGGGTCCCCGGGCAACTGCCTTGTGTGCACAATGGAAAAGATGGCCCAGCTGCCACATAATAAGCCACCAGTGTTATGAATGCCACATGGTAGGTGAGGGCCTGTTAAAGATTTTCCATTGGAACCAAGGAGCTTATAGCATACTGTACGTCTATCGTGGTTTGAATCAAACTGTGTTGCCAGGGTGTGCGACGCGCATACAATTAAGATGAACGGCGGAGCAGGGGGAGCTGTGGAAGTGACGTCATAGCGCCGCCTGCCGAGCTTCCTGTCCTCAGCCCCAAGCCTAAAGCAGCAGGCTTGGGGCTGGGAGGAGACGGAGACGCCGGGGGAGCGCGGCCAGGTAAGTAATGAGCTACGGGGTGGGGGTGGTGAATACCTACAGGGGGGCTCTAAAGGAAGGGGGTGGGGGTGGAGAATACCTACAGGGGGGCTCTAAAGGAAGGGGGGGGGGAGAATACCTACAGGGGGGCTCTAAAGGAAGGGGGTGGGGGGGAGAATACCTACAGGGGGGCTCTAAAGGAAGGGGGTGGGGGGGAGAATACCTACAGGGGGCTCTAAAGGAAGGGGGTGGGGGGGTGGGAAAATACCTACAGGGGGCTCTAAAGGAAGGGGGTGGGGGGGGAGAATACCTACAGGGGGCTCTAAAGGAAGGGGGTGGGGGGGAGAATACCTACAGGGGGGGCTCTAAAGGAAGGGGGGAGGGGAGAATACCTACAGGGGGCTCTAAAGGAAGGGGGTGAGAATACCTACAGGGGGCTCTAAAGGAAGGGGGGGGGGGGGGAGAATACCTACAGGGGGGCTCTAAAGGAAGGGGGGGGGAAATACCTATAGGGGGATCTAAAGGAAGGGGGGGAGAATACCTACAGGGGGCTCTAAAGGAAGGGGGGGAGAATACCTACAGGGGGCTTTAAAGGGGGGGAGAACTATACCTACAGGGGGCTCTAAAGGGGGGGAGAACTATACCTACAGGGGGCTTTAAAGGGGGGGGGGGGAGAACTATACCTACAGGGGGCTCTAAAGGGGGGGAGAACTATACCTACAGGGGGCTCTAAAGGGGGGGGGAACTATGCCTACAGGGGCCCTAAAGGGGGGGAGGAGAACTATGCCTATAGGGAGCCCTAATGCTTGGGAGGGGGGGAGAACTATGCCTACAGGGGGTCTATAATCTACAGGGGGGACTATTCTGCCTACAGGGGGTCCTAATCTACAGGGGGGACTATTCTACCTACAGGGGGGCTCTAATCTACAGGGGGGACTATTTGCCTACAAGGGGGCCCTAATCTACAGGAGGGGGAAACTATTCTACCTACAAGGGGGCCCTAATCTACAACGGGGGGACTATTCTGCCTACAAGGGGGCCCTAATCTACGAGGGGGACTATTCTGCCTACAAGGGGGCCCTAATCTACAAGTGGGGGGGACTATTCTGCCTACAAGGGGGCCCTAATCTACAGGGGGGAACTATTCTGCCTACAAGGGGGCCCTAATCAACAGGGGGGGGAAATATTCAGCCAACAAGGGGGCTCTAAACTACAGGGGGGGGGGAACTATTCTGCCTACAGGGGTCCCTAATCTACAAGGGGGGCTATTCTGCCTATAAGGGGGCTCTAATCTACAGGAGGGGGGGACTATTCTGTCTACAAGGGGCTCTAATCTACAGGGGGGGGAACTATTCTGCCTACAAGGGGGCCCTAATCTACAGGGGGGGGGACTTTTCTGCCTACAATGGGGCACTAATCTACAGAGGGCCCTATTCTACCTACAGGGGTGGCCTAAGCTACAGGGGGCCCCCATTCTACCTACATAGGAACCCTAAGCTACTGCCCGGGGGCCCGAAGCTTCCTACATCTCCTCAAGCTACCTAGCTACTGCCCTGGGTACTAAGCTACCCCTACCGCCCGGGGGCCCCCTTGTACCTACATACCGACTGGGGGGCCCCCCTAATTTTCCGGGGGTAATTTTACCTTTGGGGCCCTTTAAATGGGGTTTTATATGAGGGGGGGGACCCTTGGGAAAAAAGATTAAAAAAAATGAGGGTTCAGGTTTGTGTTGTAAAATTTTAAGGACGATGGGACGGGGGAAGGTCAGGAGGTCTGGACCGAATAGGAAGAAAAAAAAGTGAAAAGATCATCAAAAACGTCACCTGTGGGCCTAAAAGTAAGTAAAAAATTTGCAAGCACCCGTATAGGTACTCACTAAATGGTACTGTAGGTGGTTTTATCAGCGCAGAGGTGTGTACTGGGTCTACCATTATGGTCACTGTATGGAGGGAAATTACAACTGCGAGGTGTGTCCTGGGATATACCATATATGGGACGTTGGGGTAATAACATCGCAAGCCCGTGTAAATGGTGTCTACCCCTTTGGGTCACGTATGGGGTTTTTCAGTCTGCGAGCCCGTGTACATAGTTTATACCACTAAATTGGGACTATTTGGGGGTTACATTGGTCTTTGTTATATCGAATAGTGTAGAGGGATTATTATCACTATTTGGTGGGGAATTTTTGGGCATGTTCTCGGGATAATCAGGGCCTCTGTAGTAGTGTTTTTGGTAATGTTGGTCTTAGTTAGTGGATTTGTTTGGTAGCAGTATAGGTGATATGATGGTGGTATTTTGGGATGCCCCACTGCAAGGGTTTTCGGCCGGTTTTTAGGCGGTTTTCGGTTTTCAACCCCTGAAAAACCCGGACGAAAATGAACAATTTTTTATGGGAAAAACCCTGCAGCAGTCCCATTGCCGGGGGGGTTTTTCCCCCCACTTTTTTGTCGCCGGGGACCGGCGGCAAAAAATTGAACATGCACAATTTCGTCCGGTTCCGGACAGAATCTGTAGGGCTGTTCCTAATGGGAGGGGGGCGGGCGGTTCTCCGGTCATCGCGGGAAAAGCCGCCCGGCGGGAGTGAGAGGGCCGAAAAGGATAAATACGGCGGCAAAAGGCCGGTATTTGTCCTGTGCCATGTGAACGGCCCCTTACCCTTTGTATTATCTACATTATCTAACAGCATGTCCTGGTAAATGTTCGTGGGAAGGGGGGGGGGGCCAACCAAAAGTTTGCTCTGGGGCCCTGGCTTCTCTAGTTACGCCCCTGGGCTGCAGCTATCAAACTAAATAAAGATATTCATGGAGTTTGCTTAAAAAATATAGACTATAAGATTTATTTATATGCTGATGATATCCTGTTGACCTTATGTAACCCTTTAGTTAGCTTACCTAACTTACATGCTCTATTAGGTCAATTTGGAGCTTTATCAGGATATAAAATTAATACCTCAAAAACAGATAATACCTCAAATTCCTCGCAATCAGGTTTCCTATCTTGAATTGAACTATAACTACCATTGGAAAGCAGATTCTCTGAAATACTTGGGGGTATACTTAACCCCTTCATATTTTAACTTGTATGGGCATAATTTTCCCAGGGTTTTCAGTGAAATTAAGTGTCTGTTAAATAATTGGAATAATTTGATTATTTCCCTCTTCGGTCGAATAGCAGCAGTAAAAATTTTACCTAAACTAATGTACCTTTTTGAGAAGCTGCCAATTCCTGTGCCTCTTGTAGCCCTCAGATCTTTACAGTCGTCTTTGATACATTTTATTTGGGGGCCCCGATCTTGTTAAATATTACTGGGTGGCTCAACTACAAAATATTCTCGTGTGGTCCTCTTTATTTGCTTTTTCTCGCTGGATGGAAGTTGAGAAACTGTGGCTAGCTCCAACTCATCCTAATTTCCTCCTGTGGTTCACTACATATGTTAAGCCAAGTGCTCTATTGTTACACTCCATAACACTTACAAGGGATATTTGGAGGAGATGTCATAAGAAGTTCAGCCTTGTTCAGACGCTTCTCCGATGACTTCTTTTTTTGTTTCACCCGCTAATGGTGGATGAACTTACGGATCGTAGTATGAAACCATGGTTTGAGTGTTGATTATTTAGGTTTGTAGATGTGGTAGACTACAGGACTAGAAAGCTCATTCCGTTCTCGGACTTGCGCTCTACGCACGGCCTTCCACTCTCTAGTGAATATTCTTATCTACAAATTAGTCATTTCATGCAGACTGTAATGGGAACTACTATGGTGCCCCAACCAACAGCCTTTGAGAAACTGTGTAGAGCGGGAGTGTCTACCAAGGGCCTAATATCCACTATTTATCAAATGCTGATTGCTCCACCTTCAGATTCTTTATTGATTCATGCATACATGACTAAATGGGAAGAATATTTGGACTCTCCAGTGTCTCAAGAAACTTGGCAGAAAATTTGGAGACAAGCATCGCGTTCTTCAATGTCAGTTTAACGCAAGGAAAACCAGTATAAAATATTGATGTATTGGTGCCACACTCCCGCTTTACTACATAAACTGAATAAAAATATATCTGAATAGATGTTGGATGTGTGATGCGTTGAATGCTACTCTCCAACATATCTTTTGGGATTGCAGTCTCATCAAATTCTTTAGGAAACACGTTAAAGGTCTGGTTGTTGAATTAACGCAGGTTAGGGTTCCATTAACTCCACAGACCTACATATTGAATGTTCCTTGTAATCTTTTAGGGCGCAAGATAGGTTGACTGTTCCTATATATCCTAACAGCAGCTAAGTGTTTAATTGCTAGGTTCTGGAAGCAAAAGTCTATTCCATCTCGGAATGATTTGTGCAACCGAGTTAAGGAGATTAGGAATCTGGAATATCTTCCGGCCCTTCTTAATAGAGTCCTGGGATGCAATATGGAAACTCTGGGATACCTTCTGTATTCTGAATGATCTATAGCACTGTTTTGACTAACTTACGAATGCTATATACAACTGTGTTGGCATTTTCACCTTTACTGTTATTTCTTTATCTGTCTTGTCTGTTGTCTCACTTTGTCTTTTGTAGGTTTCCTATTTTACATTACTGATTAGATACTAATACTCAAAAATGTTACTTGATGAGTATCTCTTGCTTTGTTATTCCTTTGATACATTTTTATTTTATATTGGTAATTCTATTTCTTGGGTACATTTCTTAATCATGTTGATTGCAACTGATTAAGACTTACTACTATATACTGTTCATTTGACATGTAATCTGATCTGTTTGGAAAAAAATAATAAAATTCAGTTAAAAAAAAAAGAAAGAGACTGTTGTGCCTATGTACCTGAAAAGAAGGCTAACACAGGTTTACCATTTCTTGCTTGGCGTAAAGGATACTGTTTGAATTTGAACTTCTTCTCACCTTCTGTTTTCTTTTTGGTGCACTACATCATGGACACCTCAGTTTAACAACTTTAGGACAGTTAGGCTACCATCTGTATAAAGTGTGTCCTGGGGGAAACAATTAAAAAGGGTCTCCAACACCACCTTCTACACCTGCAGCATTTCCACCTATTTAAATTGTGTGTGCTCCCAGGGTAGTAAGAGAGGGTCCGAAGTGGAAAGGAACATTGTGATATAAGTGTGACCTCCATCCTCTCCACTGCTTCCCTGGGTCACCACATTCAAATTGTACCTCATCTTCTTGTAATATCTTCCAGTGTCTCCTTATTATCTTAACGCACATACAGTAGACTAAGAGAGCTGCAGTAAGTGAGAACCTGTAGTTCTGCTTCAAGTTTGCTTAATAATTGGGCAAGTTAATGAAAAAAAAGTGCTTTGCAAACCTCAGGACATGCCAGATGAGGATATACTGTGATGTTCAATGTGTGCCGCAAACTATAGAAGTACATCAGTTCTTTGCTTTTTGTCCGGGATATTTGGCAATGGTGATTTTAACTGAGACAAAAAGCTGCTGTTGTGAATTTTTAACAACTACTTGTTTTGCAAAATCATCAATTAAAGCACGTTGTCATCAAAGAATCTGTCAGCAAGAAACACAGAACTCCTGAGTTTGAATTTTTCATGCTGAAATTAATTATTTAAAGTCTCATAATCAGCTAAAAACAACATTGTTAAATTTCAGCCATGAAAGATATCGCCCTTAAAGGTCATGTGTGCAAATATTGTAATTATAAGTGAGCCTCTGTCACAGGATGCTGCCCTTTAATGGTATATTAAAAATAGGCAAGGTATTGGATCAAACTTACCACATGACCGCTCATTGACCAAAAATTATAAGCAAAAGAGCTGAGACACAGGCCTTAATCACCATGAACCTCCATGATTGCCTAATATAAGTCAGTGGCATATTTGCTTACTGACATACATAATATAGTAAAAACATATGTTTAAAACACACAAGAAACATACAAAATGCATTAATAAAGTATACATACACATTTACACACATACTGAGCCAAATTTATGTAAAAAAGAACCAGACAATCCCTTTAAGTACAGGAATCTTACAGATGCCTATCAACAAATAAAGGCTCTCTACCATCAGTGATGATGAGAGTCAAAAGTGACACTTTGCAAAAAAATGCTTATACCAACAATTATCATGCTACCACTTATGAAGAAATATATAATTAGTATAATATTGCTCATTAGGTACAAGAATATCACTACTATAATACTTCCCCCTATGTACAAGAAAATCACTACAATACTGTCCCTTATGTAAAAGGATAAAGCTACTTTAATGCCGCCTTCTATGTACAATAATGTAACTACTATAATGTTGCCTCTATGTACAAGAATATAACTACTATAATACTACCCCTTATGTACAACAATATAACTACTATAATACTGCTGCCTATGTACAAGAATATAACTACTATAATACTACCCATATGTACAAGAATTATAATGCCCAATAGGAAATACAATGACAAAAGATGTAAAACAAATCTTAACAAAAGATGTAAAAAATGTCCTATTGGGCATAATATTTATAGTGTAATAATGGCTACATTGTGATTTTGGACCGCTTTTTTAAATTGGTGTTATACGTATGTACAAGAATACCACTACTATAATTCTGCCCCCTATTTACAAGAATAAAACTACTATTATTCTACTTCCTACATACAGTATAACAATACATTTTCCATAATACTGTCTCCTGCTACAGAAATATAATAATGCCTTTTATGTACAAAAATATGTACTATCTACTACTATTGTCCAAAGTACAATAATATAGCTATAATACTACCCCCTATGTATAGGAATAGAGCTACCAAATCTTGCCTCATATGTACAAGAAAATAAATTCTATAATACGGTCTCATGTGTACAAGAGTATAATTACTATAATGCCACCCCCTATGTGCAAGAATATAACTACTATAATACTGTCCCCTATGTTCAAGAATATAACTACTATAATACTGCCTCCTATGTACAAGAATTTAACTACTATAATACTGCTCCTATGTATAAGAATATATCTGCTATAATACTGCCTTCTATGTACAAAAATATAACTATTGTAATACTGCCCCTTGTGTACAGGAATGTAACTACTATAATACTGCACCCTATGTTTAAGAATGTAACTACTTTGACACCGCCCGATATTAACATGAAAATGGATGTCATTAAACCTAAGCATTTTTATATTTGTTTGGAGTCACTGTAGTATGAATGATAGAAGCTAACTCTGTGGCTTTCTTTTCAGGTTTGGTATTATTGCTGATTTAACATTTCTTCACGGAATATGTGGTAATATATTCATGCCAGCAACTTTGTACCACTTTAGTTCCTAGAAACAGTGCTGATTACATTACATGGGAGTGTAAGTGTAAGCCAGCAGCCCCTCTGGATCTATCTAGAGATGAGTTTTGTCATTACTGGATAATTCTACCAGTTTAGTTTAGCAAAACAAATGAAGGGAGCAAAGAACTGTGGGATTCAATTTGCTAAACATGCCTTCACTAGGGACCTATAACATAAATCTTATAAATAACTGGATACTTTCCTTTAAAGACCACTTCAATTTATTTTTCCTTAAATTCATTAGAAATTGCTTCTAGGTACACAATAGAGCCAGTAATTTTGCCTGTCTGCAGCTACAGTATCTCACAAAAGTGAGTACACCCCTCACATTTTTGAAAATATAAAAAAATATCTTTTCATGGGATAACACTGAAGATTTGACACTTTGACACAATGTAAAGTAGTCAGTATACCGCTTGTATAATACAGTCATATGAAAAAGTTTGGGCACCCCTATTAATCGTAATCATTTTTAGTTCTAAATATTTGGGTGTTTGCAACAGCCATTTCAATTTGATATATCTAATAACTGATGGACACAGTAATACTTCCGGATTGAAATGAGGTTTATTGTACTAACACAAAATGTGCAATATTAGTTATAAGATATATCAAATTGAAATGGCTGTTGCAAATACCCAAAAATTTATAACTAAAAATGATTAAGATAAATAGGGGTGACCAAACTTTGTCATATGACTGTATATAATTTTTTTGCTGTTTTTGCGCAAATCCACGGTTTTGCGGTAATGAAAATGGACAAATTGTGCCCAAAGTGTCAATATTTTGTGCGGCCACCATTATTTTCCAGCACTTAATGCTCTTGGGCATGGAGTTCACTGGAGCTTCACAGGTTCGGACTGGAATCCTCTTCCACTGCTCCAGGACAACATCACGGAACTGGTGGATGTTGGAGACCTTGCACTCCTTCATCTTCCCTTTAAGGATGCCCCACAGATGCTCAATAAGGTTTAGGTCTGGAGACATGCTTGGCAAGTCCAGCACCTTTACGCTTATTTACCTTAGCAAGGCAGTGATCATCTTGGAGGTGCATTTGGGGTCATTATCATGTTGGAATAGTGGCCTGCGGCCCAGTATCTGGCCGGGGGGATCATGCACTGCTTCAGTATGTCGCAGCACATGTTGGCATTCGTGGTTCCCTCAATGAACTGTAGCTCCCCACAGTTGGCAGCGCTCGTGCAGTCCCAAAACATAACACTCCCACCAACCTGCTTGACTATAGGCAAGACACACTCTTCTTTTTACTCCTCACCTGATTGCTGCCACACATGCTTGACTCTATCTGAACCAAATACGTTTATCTTGGTCTCATCACACCACAGGGCATGGTTCCATTAATCCATTTGCTCAGTCTTCTCATCTTCAGCAAACTGTTTGCTGACGTTCTTGTGTGTCATCTTTAGAAGAGGTTTCCTTCTGGGATGACAGTCATGCAGACCAATTTGATGCAGTGTGAGGATATGGTCTGAGCACTGACAGGCTGACCCTCAACCCCTTTAACCTCTGCAGCAATGCCGGCAGCACTCATATCTGTAACGGACTTGGTAGTGGATCCGCTGGACCTCCGCAGGCGATGATAGCTAAGCCACGCCAGGGAACGGAATCTAAGTAGCCCCCGGTTTTCACCAGAGCCCGCCGCAAAGCGGGATGGACTTGCTGCGGCTTGAGGCTACCAGGTCGTCCCCCCCGACGTGACTTGCCTGCGGCGGCAGCCGGGGTGCAGCGAGGTACAAATAGTATTCCCAGAATCGTAGCGGTGGGGCAGGCAGTATGGTCAGGGCAGGCGGCAATGGTTCGTGGTCGTGGACAGGCGATAAGGTCAGGGCAGGCGGCAGAGGTTCGGAGTCGAGAACGTAGCAAGGTCTGGTACACGGCAAGGCAAATTAGACTATCAGGAACGCTTTCACAAAGGCACGGGGCAACAAAGATCCAGCGGGGAAGTGCCGTTGGCAAAATTAAAGGGGGAAAGGCCCGGCAATTCCCAAAGGCGAGTTTTTAAATCCATGAACGAGGGGGGCGTAGGGGGCGGCGGGGGCCCTTGGCTGGGGGGGGACCGGCCAAAAGGGAGGGAGGTGGGAGAGGGAGGTACCAGGGCGGCTTGGGGGGGGATTGGGGGAATCCCCGGGGGGAAGGGTGGGGGCCCCGGAGACCCCGAACCCCTTCAACCCCCCCCTTAGCCCCCCCCCTTTTTTAAGGTGGAAAGGGAGGAGGGACGACGGATGGGGGGAAAGGCCCCCCCAGGACTTTGGGGCCGAAGAATTTAGAAAGACCCCCCCGAGTTTTTTTAAGAGGGGTTTATAAAGATTTGGGGGAGTAGGGGAAGGGTTTTCTTTAGGAGAAATGGTTCGGATAGGGTTAAGGGGGAGACAAGGTCCCGGGGGGGGAAAGAGGGGAGGGGGCTTGCGTCAAGGATTAAAACGCCGAGCCCTTGAGGGTGGGGAAGGAGGGCCCAAGGATGGAATTCGGGGTAAGGGAGCCCCCTTTTTTGGGGGAAGGGGGGGGGTTTTTTTAAAGGAGTTTAACGGGGGGGAGGGAAGAGGGAGGTTTGGATGGGCCCCCAAAAGGCGTTGACGCGGGAATCCGTTAGTGGAGGGGAAGGGGGGGTGCGGGGGGGGAAGAAAAAAAGGAGGAGGTGCCTCCAGAGGGGTTTAAAAAGGAAGGGATGGATTTGTCCAGTCCCAGTACAAAGGAGAGGAACCCCCAGTTGGAAAGGGGCCCCCCCCTTTTTGGGTTTGGGGGAAGGGGAAAAGTGTGAGGGAAAGGGGAGAAGGAAAAAATGGGAAACGGGAAGGGGAAAAAGGTGGGCCCCATGAGGGGGGGGAAAAAGTGGGAAAAAATTTTGGGAAGGGGCAGCGGCGGGGCCAAAGGGAAGGTAAAGGGGAATCTTCGAAAACCGGAGTAACACCCAATGCCAAAAATTTTCCCGGGAGGCCGGGAAAGACGTTAAACCGGGGTTTTATTTGTGGCCAGGGGTCTCAGGGGGAGGAATCAAACCTCGCCTGTGGCGTGGGACCTTTTTCGAGCCATTGTACAGGGGCGTGAAGTCCTTGAACCCTGTGCCAGGGTGGCCACCAGTTGCCGTGAGATCAAAGCGTGGACTTCCGTGCTCCGGAATGACAGCCAAGAGAGAGCTATGGCCCATTCCAACACCTTCTTTGAGTGCGGGCGGCACAAAGGGTCTTGCAGTGGGGACTTTTGGGAAATTTCGCGGGAGCCACTGAACCAAGTTCGGGAGAAAAAAATGTTGTTGTGACACGGGTTCTTCACCGGCCCAAAGCCGAGGCACGGGGGAGGGCGTCAGCCTTGACTTTTTTCTCGGGGTGGGAAATGTAGCGAAAGCGAAGCGTGGAAAAAAAAGGACCATGGGTTGGCGAGGTTTTTCAAGCGCTGGGTTTGAAGATACTTAAATTCTTATGGCCCGTAAATATGTCGAAGGATGGGAGCCCCCTCCGATGTCCCCCACTCCTCCGGGCTAACTTGAGGGCCAAGGGGTTTCCCGGCCCCCAATGGCATATTTCCGCTCCGCCGGCGAAAAGGTCTTGGGAAAAAAAAAAACCCCACATTGAGAATTTCCCCTTGGCCCTTTTCTGTGTGAGGCCCCGCCCCTGCCCCCCAGAAAAAGCATCCACCTCCAAGGAAAACGGCTTCTCGGAATGGGGCCAGCCCAAAACAGGTGCAGTGGAGAAGGCAGTCTTCAGACCAAAAAAACGCCTTCTCGCCAGGAACCACATCTCGGGTTCGGTTCTTTCCTAGTGGGGCCCACGATAGGAGCCCAAAAGGGGAAAGGGGGGAATTTAAATTTGGGGTAATAATTCGCGAAGCCCAGGAAGCGCTGGATGCCCAAAAAGACCCACGGGCGAGGCCATTGCAGTCCCCAAAGGATTTTTAGTGGGCCCATCTTCAGGCCCCTTGGCTGAGCGATATCCCCGAGGAAGGGTAGGTGGATGAGGGAAAAGAACTTTTCCCCCGTTTCCGTACAGTCGATTGCGACAGACGTGCAAACCTGGCCATTTGGGGTTTCGGTGCGTCTGAAGATCGGGGGAGAAAATTGGGAGTCACCAATACACTACAACACAGGTGTACAGGAGATCCCGGAAGCATCTTTAACAAATTCTTGAAACACTGCTGGGGGTTTGCAGAGCCAAAGGGCTTACGAGAATTAAAATGCCCTTTCCCGGGTATTAACGCTTTTCCCTCTTCCCCTCCCGAATTTGATGGGTTGTAGGACCTCGCAGACCCAACTTGGAAAACTTTACCCCCCCTTGAGGCGGTCGAAAAGTTCTGCGTTAGGGGAGAGGGTAGCGTTTTTTTACGGGGATTTTTTGAGGCCCCGGGAGTCTATACCACGGGGGGAAAACCTCCCTTTTTTGACGAAGAAAAAAAACCGTCCGGTGGGGGGGAGGACTTACGGGGAAAACCCTTTTCTGCAAATTCTCCTGAATGTAGGCCGACATGGCCTGAGTCTCCGGTACGGAAAACGGGTAGACCCTTCCCCGGGCAACTGGTTCCGGGAAAAAGGGGCAATGGGGGAGTGTAAAGGCCCCATTTTGGTGGCACTACCCTCCTTCTCGGGGAAAACGTCCCCAAAAATCCTGGACTCAGCCGGTAGCCCGGCAGAAACTCGGCAAGGGGGGGGGAGAAATGGTAGGCCCGGGCGTGTATCCAAGCAGAGGTTTTTGGCATTCTGGTCCCCACGCGGACCCCCTGTTTCCAATCCGCGTAGGGGCGTGACGGGAGCCGGGAGCCCCCAAAAGGATGCCGAGGAAGCACGGGACAGGACGTTTGGGAAACCGATCTTCTCCTTATGTAAGCCCCCACCCGGAGCGTCACGGGCCCCCTTATTACTGGATGGGTCAGGGGGAGTCCCACTAACCGAGGAAATCAGCAAAAGGGTTTTTTCCCGGGGGCTACGGCCGCGGTACCGGGTACCAAAGAGGCATGGATAAAGTTCCCGGCAGACCCCAGTCAGGGAAGGCAGAACTCCCCGGGAAAGAAGAACCCCGGTCGTCTTTCCCCCCATGCATCATCAAACGGGAGGGAAGAAACTGCACCTAAGCCGCCCCTCCCACGGGACCTAGGTGAGGCATTTCCGGACCAAAGGGGGTGAAGCAGCCTTCTTTCTTGGCGAGTCCCCCTGCCTTCCAGTAACCTAATCGATGCGAGTGGCAAGGGGATTAATTCGTTCAGGGAGGACGGGAGGTCCTTCTCCAAAGGCTTTTACCCTCTGGGCAGACCCTTTTTGAAGGGGGGCAGAGGGCGGCATCGTTCCACGCGAGCTCCGAAGCCAGGTACGGAATTTAACCGATAGGCACCCCAGAGACTCGCCCTGCGAAGGGGCCCAAGAGGGGGGACCCGCAGAGGAAGCAGCGCCGGTCCTCAAAAAGGGGCGGAAATTTCCCGGAGGAAAAAATCTGTAGGCCCCAGTCAAGGGTGTTCCTGTCCCCGAGGGGGGTTTCCCAAGCCGGGCCTTCCCGGAAAGTAGGTCACCAGAAGGCCACTTTTTACCTCTCCAGGGAACTGGTCCCCCCATCGCCCAGGCATAGAGCACTGCGTAATGAAACCCCGGCAGGCTTGGGGTCCCCGGCAAAAAACTGGGGGGTAGAGGGGCGAAGCTTGGGTCCCCGGTGGCCAAAGGAACGCAGATGTGATGGGCCACAGACGGAGGCGGGGCGGTGTGGGGGTGCTAGGAGCTGAAACTCATGGGGAGGCTGGCCCAACGTGTCCTTTTTGTGGTTTGTTGCGTTTGTGGGAAAAAACCTCGTAATATCCGTGATGCTTGGCAGAGGCACCTTTGCGGGATCATGGTGGATTTACTTAACGGACTTGGAGGGATCCGCTGGCCCCCCGAGGCGATGATAGCTAAGCCACCCGGGAACGGAATCTAAGAGCCCCGGTTTTCACCCCGAGCCCCCGCAAAGCGGGATGGACTTGCTGCGGCTTGGGGTACCAGTCGTCCCCCCTGACTGATTGCCGAGGTGCAGCAGGTACAAATGTATTCCCCGAATCGTAGCGGTGGGAGGCGTAGGGCAGGGCGGCGGGAATGGTTGTGGGGGGTGGACAGGCGATAAAGGGCAGGGCAGGCGGCAGAGGTTTGAAGTCGGAAACCCTAGCAGGTTTGGTACCGGCAAGGGAAATAGCTATCAGGAAAGCTTTCCCCAAAGGCAGGGGCAACAAAGATCAGCGGGGGAAATGCTGGGGGACCAAAACTTAATAGAACAGCGCCCGGCAATTAGCCAATTACCCGGGCACTGTCCCTTTAAATCCATGAAACGAGCGCGCGCCCGCACCCTCCCGGGGGGCCCGGGGACCGGGGGGCCCCAAAGGGGGAAAACCGGTCAGGTGAGGAGACGGGACGGATGCGCACGGGCGGGAGTGGGCCCGCGGCCCGGGACCCGTCCCGCCGGGGGACCTGCCGCGGGGGGACGGGTGCGACGCGGTGTGGACCGGACCGCGGCGCAACCCCCTTACAAAATTTTATTTTTTAAAAGACAATTTGGAATGATGCCGGGACATGCGTTAAACTTCTTTGGTTGACCCTTCGAGTCCTGTTGAGTGGAATTGTTTGTTAAACCACTGTAGGCTTGGCCTCATGTTTGGGTCAGTTTCAGGTTGTTGACAATCTTCTTATAGCCTAGGTCATCTTTATGTAGGGCAACAATTCTTTTTTTCAGATCCCCAGACAGTTCTTTGCCATGAGGTGAAATGTTGAACTTGCAGTGATCAGTAAAAGGGAGTGTGAAGGGGAAAAACCCAATTTAAAAACACCAGTTCCCCATTAAAGTAAATACTGGGAGGGAAAAAGGCAAAAATTGAGTACAATTTTCCCGCGGCCGTTTTAATGCGCCTGGTTGGGGGGGGGGGCTGGAGGGGGTCACCACAAACCCTATCTACACATTTATAGCTTCAGTACAGCAAATCCAGGCACATTACTGCTGAAACTACTTTAAAACTGATTTACCTGAGCCTGAAGTGTCACTTTTGCGCTAGAATGCACTTGATTTATGACCCGCAGTAGAACAGGTTCATAGATTCAGGTGCATTCTACACTACTTTTATGCGCAAAACAAATAGCGCCTGGGCGGCAAAAATCATATGTGTTGCCCATTGACTTTGCTCCGTCCAACCATGGTGATGTCACTCTCTGCTCTTTGTCTAATCTGAAAGGGAGATATGAACGGTAACCTAGAGACACTTGTGTGCATTCAGAGCAGATAGAATGTCTGAACTTCTGGCCTGGGCAATATCAAAAGGGCAATGTATTCAGTAAAACTATTCATTTACCTTCCCCTATATGTTGAAAGCTAGTAACTGAAGAGAAAAAACCCCTTTAAATGAAAACATGACGTCGCCCATGGAGACCGCAGTTATACCAGTAAATTCATAGACTCAACAAATGGTAGTCAGGACCTTTTTGTTGTAAACTGTTTTTTTCTCACTTACTGCAGTGTTTTGCATATTTACAGTTTTTTGTGTTCTAAAGTTTTATCAAATAACTATATTTTACACTGACAAGCAAAGGGTAACATTGTTTTGAACTTGTGACTTTCAGGCTCCATAGCTCCCCATCCACTACAGCTCTGAACGTGAGACTACCATCATTTTATAGACAATCATCTTGGCTATCTCATACATAACTTTGACCTGCAACTATTTAGCATCTGCTTAGTTATGCAAATTCTTGTCATGTAACTGCATTGTTACTGTTTTGCTCCTGGTGGTAGAACAATCTTTTTCTTCTTGTTACTACAAATTACAACCTGTTCTCACATTCACTAATAGCTCAGTGTGTTATTAGGTTGATTCCCAAGCAAAAGGTCGCTGGTTCAAATCGAGGAGCAGCAATAATGAAGATTTCTTAAGAAAAGACAAACAGCATCTCTGGGCCAAGAAATCTGCCAAACTGCATCATGTGAGGCCCTGACAGCTGGAAGAATATGAAATGAAGTCCATCCATTCAAAAGCCAAGAGGTGGACGTCCAGACAAAATATCAGAGTCAACATGTCAGCTCAGAACAAGATCTATCAATTCTAATGCGACAGACACGGCAGTGGAGGTGGCTCGTATGCTTCGTAAGAGTGAGGTCACAGATGTCCATGCAAGCTCCAAGCAACACGCAATACACAAGTCTGGAATGATGGCCCGAAAAAAGGTGAAGAAGGCTCAACTTCAATATCGTCATAAGAATCGTCGGCTCGAGTTTAAAAAAAATACGAAAGGTAGACATAAAAATTTGGAAACGGGTGAGGGGGAAAGCAATAAAGAGGGAAAATCAATAGCCCGGGCCTCTGAGGGGGTGAAAAAACGGTCGGGAAAAAATAAAGAAAAAAAGGGCTAATGGATTGAAAAATTAAGGGAACGGTCAATTTTCCGGGTGGGGAACCCTATAATTTGAAATTGAAAAAAATCAAAGGGGGTTTTGCATAGGGGCCCAAGAAAGGGGACAACCCCCGAGACGTTGATTGGGGAAAAAGGAAAGGGATTAATGAAAAATTTAAGTATTTTGCTGTTTTGGCCTCCACACCCCCAAAACCGAAACCCAATTTAACCCCAAGGGATAGACATAGAAAAAAGGCGGTTCCCCCCCAAAATGAGTGCCCAAAAAGTACCAAAGGGGGGGAAACGTGAAGAAAAAACATGCGGAATCCTGATCAAGACCCTGAAGGTTTAAGGCATGCGAAAGCCAAAGGCGGATTTATAAAATTACAAAACAAATAATAAAAATTAACATTTTGTTTTTTTGGGACAAAAAGGGTAACAGGCGTTACAGGACTAGAACTTAAAACTAAGCAAAAGCTAAAAACTTGCAAGTCACTTTTAGGGGTTTAAGGATGATGCCGTCTAAAAAAAGATGGTTTTTCTCCCTTTCAAATTTGTAGGGGGATGATTGAGAAGGGAACCAAAAATTCATATTTTCCCAAAACATTTTTAAACCATTTTGTTTGCCCAGTGTCTTGTTATTTAAATACTTGATTATTGTATCTTTGGGTGTTTAAAAAGGGCCTAATGTTCCCATTTAACTACAGTAAATTTATCACTTAAAGGGTTTTGCCACCATGTAATTTTGACGGGGGGGAAGCCCCAAAAAAAGGGGTTTTTTGATAAATTTCTTAAATAATGTGATTACAAAAGGAAGACTTGAGAGCAAAGATTTCTTAAACCCCTTAGTTACCTGAAAGTTTCCATAACACTGTAGAAAGGGCATTTTTTTGGGGCCTTTTCTTGCTGTATTGGGAAATCCACATTTACTGTTTATTATTTCATTTAAAGGTTTTGGGAATTCCCCCCCTTTTCCCTTTAACTCAATTTCTCACCCCCCCCCCCTCTCAGCCCTGCACCCTTTCTTTGACTCCGTTGATTTTTTTGGCTTTCCCCCTGGCTGAAAAGGGAAAGGAAAGGGAAATTTGGGGTCCGGGCAAGCCCCCTTTAAACAATGTTTAATAAAGAAAATTTTAAAGGGGAGTTGGAGTGGGATTTGGGGGAATTTGGGGAGTGGGAAGTTTTTGGCTTACCAACTCAACAGCCCTTATAAGGGGGAAGAGTATCAGCAGTAACACATCACACAAGAAGGAGGGTCATTTCCAAATCCCAAACTTCAAAGTATAAGTTTTGTAGGCTAGGTTACAAGGGGTTTTTTAATTTGCAGGGCGAAATTTTACCCCCGCAATTCCCCGGGTGTGAGGGGGGCCCGGGGCGGGAAACGGGGTTTTGGCACCCCCGGGGGCCCCCCGTAAAATTTTCATTTACCACGGCGGTAGCCCTTGAAATTTAAACGTCTTTTTATTTTCCCCCCTTGGGGGTTTTTCCCCCCGAGCAGGGATGGGAGACGTAACCCAGGGTTTTTAAAAGAAAATCTGTGGATTACCGTAATGACTTGGACATTTTTCCCCGCCGTAATTTGCGCATTTGCGCTTTAATTACGGACTGAATAGGCCCAAATTTTTAAAAAGCCGTGGGGGAACAAGGCCCAAATGGGGTTTGGGTCACCAAAAAATTGGGTTTTTGTTAAATATTCTACAAGTCAGACAACACGTTTCTTATGGATGAAACACTCGTCTTGTCAACAATGTGGACCTGATAAAATGGATTATCCACAAGAAATGCACTGTCTGACTTTTATAATATACAAATACTTTTTTCTTTTTTTAAAACTTTGTTAATCCACCCGGGGGAAATTCCTGTTTTTGGGGAAATTTGAGATTTGGGGAAAAAGACACTCTTAAAATCCCCTTTTGCGGGGTTAAAAATTTAAAAATTATTTTTGACGGCCCGCCCGCCCCCACCCGAATTATTTTTATATACTCCCGTTTTAAACCCCAAAATAAATTTAACTTTCATAGTTTGGGGGACTCGACAACCCGAATTTTAATTAAAGGGGATGTCCGGGAGGAGACAATTCATTTAGAATGGGGCAGGATGAGGAGAAAGAAGAAAAAAAATTATATTTACCTACTCTGTTTCCCCCGAAAATAAGACATAGTGCATTTTTTATGAGATTCAGAGTTTGGATTCTTATCTATGTTTGTGATGAAAACACTACAGGGTTTTTTAAAACATTGATGGTTTTTTTTAAAAAAAATTTTGGGGGTTCTTTTCATAGAAAAAAAAAATCCCCCAAAAAAAAAGTCTTTTTTTTTTTTAAAAAAATCCTTTTGGAGCTAAAATTAAAATTTAAAATCAATTCTTATTTTTGGGGGAAAACCCCCACCTTTTCCAATTGGGGGCCCTGGGGGGTCCCCTTCCCCCCTAATTTCCCGGGGGTCCCCTTTTCATTTTAATAACCCCCTAGGAAGGGGGACCCCCCGGGCCCCCTTTCAGTTACCCAAAAGGAACCCCCCCCCGGTGTTCAAAAACCCCCAAATTTAACAGGGGGGGGCCCCCCAAAGGGTGACGAAAGAATGGGGTTTTCCCCGGGAACCCCCAAATTAAAGGGGGGTTACAAATGGGGGGAGGGTTTTTTGGGATAAATTTTTTTTTCCCCCCCGTTCCCCCTTTGCCCCCTTTTTAAAATGACTTTTCCCCCACCAAGGGGGCCCCCAAACCCAAAAAACCGAATGGGGGAGTTCAAAATTTTGAAGCAATTTGTTTTGAAATTTTGGGTTTTTAATGAAAGGGAAAATTTTGGGGAATTTGGGGGGGTCAGGGGCAGGATTTTGAAAAATGATTTTACCCGAAAATGTGGTTTTTAAAAAACCCCAAAATAAAATCAGGTAGTATTTGGGTTGGGGGGGGAGAAAGATAATTAAGGGGGAAAAGGACCTCCCCCCAAACCCCGTTAATAAATTTTTCCCCAAAAATTTCCCAACCCAGAAATTTGGCCCACCCGGTGGACCGGACCACAATTTTTATCAGGAATTTTTTTTGGGGAATTAATTGGGGGTAACGGTTAAAATCAGCCCCCCCTTTTCCAAATTTTCCCTTTTTTTGGGGAAACCATTAAAATCATTTAAAAAAACAGGATTTTGGGGGGGCCAAAATGAAAGAAAAATTTCGGAAAATTGGGGAAAATTTTAAAATTTTTTATTTTTTTTGTAAAACCCCCCAAACAAAGGTTTTGGGGGTTTGGCCCTTTTTGGAGGGGTTAAAAATTAATTTTGGTTTGGGTATTTTATTTCAGGAAAGGGGGGAAAAAAAATTATTTTAGGAAAAGGTGGCTGGAAAAAGGGTAAAGGGAAAGCCAAAAACCCCCCGGGTGGGGTTCCCCAAATTTGGGTTAAAAGGGGTAAAAGGGCAAAATGTAAATGTTTGTGGTAAATTTTTTTTTATTTTTTATGAAAAAAACATTTTTGGAAAAAAAATTTTAAAAATTTTTTAAGGGGGGGGGTTGGGGAAAACCCCTTTTTCCAAAAAAAGAAATTTTTCCAATAAAGAAAAAAGGTTTTAAGGGGGTTTTTTTTTTTTGTGGTTGTGAAAATTTTTAAAAATTACACATTTAAAAATAAAAGGGGTGCTGCTTCCCTTGTTTTGTTTTAAAAAAAGAAAAAAGGGGTTTTTTTTCCCTTTGATACTTAAAAGACGCTTGGGGGGTACAGGGCAATTGGGGACAATTCTTTTTATTGGTGTAAGGGTCATTTTTAACCAATTTTGGGACAATGGGGAGTTTTTAGGGGACTAAAAAGCAAAGGGGCCCCTTTGGGGGAAATTTTTTGGGAGTCAGGTTTAAATTTTCCCTTTATTTAAAAGGGGCAATCCATTGGCACCTTACCAATTAGTCCCTTTTTTAGGTTTTTTCCCGCCAGAAGACTCAGCGGTTGTCCTAACGCGGGATATATTACAGGTGGGAACCCCCCCTGGGTTTTTTCCCCAGCAAAGACACACAGTCTTGTGCAGCTGCTAAAACCCCGCCACCGGGTTAGAACGGCCCGCGCAGAGTAGATGGGCAACCGCCCCGGAAATACAGTCAGGGGGGCAGTCGGCAAACATGTGAAGGGCCCGGGGCCTGGGGCCCGGGAGAGGATGGCACCCGCCGGGGGACCCATCCGCGGCCCGGGGGGATTGGGGGGCCCTGATTTTCCCCTCTCTGGTCATCCATGAGCTAAAATTTCATGCAAAGTCTTCTCCTTTTAAGGGAATTTTAAAACAACCTCTCCTTTTTACGGGCTAGAAACCCAAAAAAAAAAGGAAAGGGCGGGGGGTTTTTTTTTCAGGGGGACCAGCAGCTGGGGGCTAAATGTTTGTTTTAAAAAAATTTTTTTTAACCAACCTGCCCCCCAAAAGACAACAATTTTAAAATTGGGTTCCAAACCCCTTTAATATTTTATTAGGGTCCATGAAGGGGGAGCATTCAACCCCTCATGAAACTAAAAAATCACCCTCGTTTCCGTTTTTCTACTTTCCCGGGCATAAGAAAAAATTTTGTTTTGACTACTTTTCCTTATAAACACACTGAAAGATTTTCTAAAAATACTAAGGGATACTCCAATTTTATATTCCATCAAAGAGGTTTTTTCCATGGTAGACATTTATCACCTATCCAAAGAATAGGTAATAAATGTCTGATAACTTGTAGTCAGTGTTCGAACATGCGCATTGCTGCTTTGTGCAAAGACTATGGGACTGACCAAGATAGCCGAGTGCAGGCTTTATCCGGGTTCAAACTTGCAAAAAAAAAAGGTTTAAAAAGGGAAAAAAAAAAAAAATTTTAAAAAAGAAAGAAGAGTTTAAGGGAAAAAAAGGAAATTTGGGATGTTTATTGAAAGGGGGAGCATCTGTTGGGGATAAACCCTTAAAAAACCAAAACCAAAAAAGGATCCCAAAAACGGATTTCCAAAAAAACTGGGGAAAATGAACGGGCCCTTTAGGGGTTTAAAATTTGACTAGGGCAGTCTTACCCAAAGCACCACATTTATTAAATGTTGAAAATCTAGAGCATGTTAAAATGTTTTTTTAAAAGGGCGGGGACCAACAAGTTTTTGCATTTTTTAAAAAATTTGATATCCCCAAAAGAGATAAATTCAAAGGGGTTTTTTCCAAAAGGGGCCCCGAAAGTATCCTGCCCCAGGGTTTGGGAAAAATACCCCCCCTTTGGCAATAAAAACAGAACTATGATCCAATCAATTTCCATGATTTTTTTCATCTGGCAAATTTCCCAAATTTTTTTTAAGCACGGGGCTTCTATCCCCCTGCGGGTTTTTTTGTGTTCACATGGCAAGGGGATATTCCAATAAATTTTAACCCCGGAGGGAATTTTAAATTTAACTTGGGGGACTAATTTCTCAAAATTATTCCTTTTCCCCACCTTTCCATGTTTTTTTGATGATTCCCACATGGAATTTCGCACTGGGGGCCTCACCAGGCCCTGCAAGGGAATTTGCATGTTTACACCACATACCAAACCTGGCACCCCGGGGAAAAAACTCCCCCAAAAACTACACAGTTGAGACCTGTTTATTCTGAAAAAAGTCACAGAGGGGGAAAAGGGGGAAAAAAGGGTTTCCCTTTAAAAAACGGGGCAAACCAATTGGGATCTGATGGAGCCCCTATTGAATTACACAGGTTTCTGCCATTGAGTCCGTTGCTTAGACAGAAAAAATAGCACAGCTTGCTACACTATTTTTTCCCAATTTTTTTATGGGAAAAAGCAAAAGAGTTCCGAAAAAGAACATTACAAAAGGTTCCAAAAGGGAAACCCCTGATGCAGGTGAATAAAGCCTTGGGTTTTTGTTACACAGCAACCCGGTTTTTTGGTCGGGGTTCGGTTTTTTAGGTCCGCAAAAATCCAAGTGTAGTCTACACGGCTGCATTTTTTATTTTTGGATTTTTTAAAAACCCCCTTTTTCCGCGGGAAAATTTGAACATGTTCGGGCAGTACTTTAATGTTAAGGGGGGCCCGGGGAAAACCAATTTTTACGGCATTTTAAAAAGGCCCTGAAGACATAGCCTTTAAATGGGCCCCCAGCAACAAATTTTTCTGTTTATAATTCCTTTATCATAAAACCCTTATAACCACTGTCTTGACTTAACTGAATTACAATCCTTGACTATTAGCTAGGCTGTTTGCTTGGCTGCTAGGGAGAGCAGTATCCAATACGGTTCCAATTTCTGAGAATGACGCCCTTTCAACCTCACTCAATTTGGCACTTTTGCTGACAAGTACAGAAACAGAAGTGCCCTGCATTTTCCTGGAACACTTAACCCTGCTACTTGCTGGCTTCTGACTTCTTTCAGCACTCCATAAATCTATCTGACTAATTGCTTGATCAGTGAGCTACTCTCAAAATTGACAGCTGCCCACAGAGTTCCACTTTTTTTTCTCCTCTAGCTTTCTAAACTTGAGTTTACAGGTGGGCAACATACTCGGATCTATCACAGCAGTATTCACTCTGAAACTCCATTTGGATACATATAAGACATCTTGGGCACTGAAGAAAACTTCCACTCTTATACATTTTCTCAATTACAAAGAACAATACAGAACAAAGAAAAGTAGTGGACTTACACAGACTTTAATTTTTTTAATTAAACTTTTTTTTTTTTACCTTCTCAAAGGATGTGTAGATGGTGCAATAGTTCTAGGAGTAGCGGTGGAGAATGTCAAAGATATTTACACAAAATAGGACTGTCCAGTTAACCCTGACGCAGTGCGTTTAATAATCTTACATCTTGTATTCTAATTTTGCTTTTAAATCCAGAAGTTTAAAGGGATCAATATGGTAGTTTGTGCCACTCTATCTGAGAACAGGATTAGTCCTGATGCAGGATTTCTAAGTAAAAAGCAGAGGAAATCATAAAACAGAAAGTGAAATTATTGTGTACCCTGCCCACATACAGTGATTGGCAGTTTGCTCTGTATACAGAGAAAGCTGTCAATCACTGTGGGTGGGATAAACAAGACTTTCTCTGCTTTTTACGTGAACATCCTGCTATAAATCATATAAGTCTATATATAACAAAGCTCAGCTTGTCTCCCTCTAGAACATCCTGTCCTCAGACAGAGTAATATAAAATACCTGACAGATTCACTTTAAGGGGATGTTTACACAGTGTTTTTTAGATACGTGTTTGGGAAAGTATTTTGGACAAAAACATACATGGCCATTCTTACAGCTCAATGGCTGGACTAAAGACTGAACCCAGTAGAAGGCAACACAAGCCCCTGTGCTTCTTGGGGAAAAATAAACAGGTGCAGATAATTGCTGAACAGTAGCTCACACACCCAATACATGGGGAGATTGCACAAATGCAAAAAAACGATAAGGCAACCACTCACCTGATTTCTAAGTATGAGGTTGGTGGTTGCTGGCATTATAATTGCATATAGATAAGGCGATACACAGGGGTGCCAATTATACAGATACAAGTAGTACACCATGCTGACTTACAACCTATTGATGACGCTCGTACTATTCGATTAGTCGTCCAGCATATTTCAAGTGTCCAACACAAAATACTGACACCCTCTGCTCCCCAATACTTTTGGGCAAAAAAAGACATACTGGAAAAATATCAAATATGAGGTATTAGTTGATACAGTGGCCACTATATTTCACAAGCTCGCAAACCTTGTCAAGGTTCTTCGTATCTTGCGAGTCCCTACACTAACAATTTACAGAAAAATCACAGAAAAAATGAGACATTATTTACTCAAAAACACACAAGGCTTTACTTACAGCTCAATAAGTTTATTGGACCCAGAAACAGATCAAAACATGTATCTAACAATGCTCAGTGTGATTTACATTGATTTCAATGTAAAATATGTATCATCGTTCAGACGATACATGGTTTTACATACGTCTTTGTGATGCATTTAACAGATCTGATCAAAGAATTGATGTCAATTCTTGATCCGTTTTACACATCACAAACCCTATTTAAAACCATAGAGTATGTTTCTGTCACAGAAAACATACCCCAAACAGCACCCACTTTGGTATGTTTTAAAATACATTTACGCATCTTTTTTTCTAATTTTTTTTGGGGATTGAAAAAAACGCTGTTGAGCATACCCTGAGGTGTTTTCAAAAGGGGAGGTTATTGGGCTTTTTTTACTGTTTTGGTGCGTTTTTTTGCAGAAATGGACAACAATTAATGCTGTGCATTTCTGCAAAAAAATGTCCAAAAATGCGGGCAAAAACCCCTGTGAAAGCCCCCTAAGGAATTTTTTAAACAGGGTTTAGCGGAAATATATACTGACGAATACTTGGGGGTGTTTTTTGATCATTCATTGTTAGTGGCGCGTAGTCGCCACTAACAATTGACGTCACTTTTCTCTCCCGGCACGTACATTATGATCGTATATATGCGGGGGGAATCGTAACCCATAGCGTCTAGAGAGCTTAATTTGCCGAAATTTGCGTTGCGCATTTCGGCAGTAAAAACCCCGCAAAAACGCTGCAAATGCGCGCCAAAAAAAACATTGAACATCCCGTTCTCAGATCAAATTTTTTCTCACAGCTTCCAGTTTGCTACAGTTGTATCCAGTTTAGACAATCTCTGCAAACTAAAACTTGAATTTCAAAAGCACATTTTGGGATGATAATTTATTGTAAAGCCCCCTTTTGGGGGACGTACAAGTATTTTTCTGCTATAATTGTCATGTATGTGTTTCATATAAATAGAGCAAGGGATCTATATGAAATAGACACAGAGCATGTGAACTTCTCCAGCGGTGCTCTTCTGGGGTGAAGAGCTGGTCTCCCACCCACATAGGCTCTCAACAAGATCATAACTTCTGAGTCCCCAAAGAACAAAAATATACAAGCTAACCCCAGAGGTGTTATCACAGGCTCCAAGCCCTGGCTTATTGCAAGGTGCTAAAAATAAGAATGATGACAATTTTAAAAACATGACAGATGTCCCCTTTCCATGATTTTCTAATTAGATTTGGTGCAGTGGAATGAGCTCCTTACCATGAAAAACACTTCCCTAGTCAAAAAGGCTAATAGTAAGATATATTGGTTTTACCGTTCTCATAGGCAAGAAAATCTTGCAGTTTGTTTATACCAATGTCAGTGATTACATTTTTTTTATATGGATTTTTGGGAAAAACCAAGCACCCTGGATGATGGGTTTTTTTGACACACAATTAGACCTTTTTACAGATTGAATTTTGTCTAGTTGGTGTTTAAACCCCACGGGGATTTTTTAGAAAGAAAAAATTTTAGTTTTCCTCATCTGTTATGATCATCTTAAAATAAAGCCTATTCTCTATAAAGGAACTGGCTTTCGAAACCCTTTTTGAATTTTGGGTTACCACTTCTTGGGTCTTTTAACATGAGCACTAAAACAGTTACGGGATTGATTTTGAGTTCCATTTTAGATTTTGGTGCTGGAAGGGAGCTTTCCAGTGGTTTAAATTTGTGCCCAAAAATTTAGTCATTCCGGGGGCCCCCCCCACAGACTGTACATGGGCCACACTCCCGTGCCCCCCCTTTGGGAATAAAATTTTTTAAAAGGGGTTTTGCATGAAAGGGAAAAACCATTAGGGCTATTGGGTTTTGTTCCGTATAATTGGGTGTTATGCTAAACTCCATAGGCCAATAATCTGCCTGTGTAAAAGGAACTTAACATGGGTGTTATTCTGATTGAAAAATCAAAGGGTGGAGGGACCAAAGCCATTAAAATTTTAAAAATAAAGATTTGACTGCAGTCAACACACAAAAGGCACAATATTGGAGTTTTTTGGTGGGTTCTGTGATTTTTTTGTCTGAGAAACCATTTTTGGTGCCCCAAGGAAACCAATTAACATAGTAGACAAAACCAAAGGGCTCCCACATCCCTTCCAACATAGAAAAAGGGGATATTTGGTCAATAGAGCTAAACTATATAGGTCCCATAGATTACACCACCTGTATACAGCAATGCTTTTAATATAATTACATAGCTACATATATCATAGTTAGTATGGTTGAAAAAAGACACATGTCCATCAAGTTCAACCAAAAGGGGGGGGAAAATTGGGGGAAGGGGAGGGGGGGAAGGCGTTCAAGCCCCCCCTCAGGTAATGCCCTGAAACCCACAAGGCAAGAACCAATCTGCTCCAGGAAAAACCCCATTTTTTGACCCCAGACCGCCACACACAGATCCAGAATTTTTTCTGGCTAGTATATAAATTTGTTTAGTTTCAGGAGTTTCTAAGCCTTTTTTAAACCACAACTGTTCTGTTGACCATTCCTCACAGGGGATTTTCCACAATTCACATTCTTACAGGGAAACCCCTCTCCCGGAGATTTAATCCTTTTTTCACCACCCAAAGGGAAATTCCCCCCTTTTATTTTGAGGGGGGGTTTAAAAAAATCATTTTTCCCCCTACTTTTTTTTAGGGGCCATTTATAATTTATATAAATTAATCATGTCCCCCCGAAGTTTCTGTTCTCAAAACAAATAATTCAATTCTTCTAACCTCTCCCATAACTAAATGCCCATTCCCCTTATAATTTGGTTCTCTTTTTGCATTCCTCAAAATTCATTACATATTTCCAAAAAACACTCAGAACTGAACAGCATATTCCAAGTAGGCCGCATCAATGCTTTTACAGTGGCAAAATTACACCCTTTGCCCCCGCATCCATGGTTTTTAATCACCCAATATTTTTGTTTCCCTTTAAGGGGCAGCTGATTGACACTGCAGGGTTTCAGTATTCTATGATCTACAAGAATCCAAAATTTTCTCAACAAGCGTTTTTCCCCATTTTTTTTTCCCCCAGCATTAATGCCTGCAGATTATTCGAAACCGTACATGTTTGGTATTGCTGGATTCATATCAACCTATAGAATACAGATTAGACATAATTTTACCGAAGATAGAACGCTGTAAAAACAAAACTTCCACAACCATGGCACAAGTAAAAAAAATTTCACATTTTGCGGAATCCGCAAAATAACATTATTAAAAAATTACATTTTTGCCCGCAAAATAAAACCCCTCAAATTTCTATGTGATGAAAAAATAAAATATATGGCGGGGAATTAGGGGGGGAAAAAAAATAAAAAAAACAAATGGGGGTTAAAGATCTTGCAAAAACAATCACTTTGCAATTTGCCCTTTTAAAAGTATCCTACCTATTCCTAGATAAATCCTTTTGTAGCGCGCGCAGCTTCCGGGTTGCCATAGCTACAGCCCTTTTTTGACCTCCTAAGCTCCCGCGGGCCATAGCACAGTGGGGGCTAAAAAAGGGCACCCCTGCAATTCTGTCAATAATCTCTTTTTCCTTCCTGAAAATTTTGCAATCAAAAATTTTTTGGGGTATTAATTATTCATTTATTTGCTTCAATGAAAAAACACAAAACAAAATGAACAAAAATCAAATCATTATCATTTCCCCCAAACTTAAAAAAGGGGGCCCGGACAAAAGTATTGCACTCTCGCTAATACTTGGATACAACTTCCCCAAAATAACTGGAACAACCGTTTCCCGAAACCACAAGATTTCTTAAATCTCTGCGGGAATTTTTTAACCCTTCCTTTGGCAAACCCCCTCCGGGGCCCCTGGTTTGAAGGTCCCCTTCTCCAAACTGACATTTAGATCTCTCCACAGTTTTCTATGGATTCAGCCGGACTCATTCGGGCCCTTTAGAATCCCCACCTTTCCCCTCAAACCATTTCTAGTGCTTTTTGAAGTGTTTTTGGGTCATTGTCCTGCTGAAGCCCCATGACCCTGGGGGAACCCCATTTTCCACCGGGGGCCCTACATTATTTTCAAAATTTTTGATCTCAATTCATAATCCACCCCGGGTAAAGCAGTCCAGTGCCAGGGGCAGCAAAGAAACCCCAAAACATCAGGGAACCTCCGCCCTTTTTACTGTAGGGGGCCCTGTTCTTTTCTTGAAAGCCCTTTTTTTTTTTTTTTTTTCCCGTAAACTCTATTTGAGCCTTTCCCAAAACTTACTTTTGCCTCATCTGCCAAGAACATCTTTCCAAAATGTTTTTAGGGTTTCTCAGGGAAGTTTGCAAACTCCAGCCGGGGTTTTTTTTGTCTCGGGGAAGAAGTGGGGGCTCCTAGTATCCTACCACACGTCCCCCTTTTTATTCAGATCCAGGGTAGTACGGGTTTACACTGTTTGTCCCCGACTGCAGGGGACTTGAACTTTTTGGATTTTTCGGTTCTTTATCCACCATCCGCACAACTTGCGTGAAAGATGGGCTTTTACCTGAATTTCTCATGCTTCCTCACAATTTGGATTCTCAATCCTCAACAGTTTTTTTGGGCTTTTTTTTTTTCTCCACCAATGTGGGACACACAAAACACAGGGCAGAGTGATCAACTTTAACCATGTCAAAAGGCTGCAAGTGTTATATGGTTTTGCCAACACCTTTAGTGCCACAGGGAATTTCAGTCTGTTAAATTTCACAAATTAGAAACATCACATAATTTTTTTTAAAAATCCAATACTTCGTCCACCCCCTTTTTATGTTTGGGGTGGAATTATACCAATTTGGCTTAGAAATTCGTTTGGGGTTTTCCATTGAAGACAAATTAAATGAAGATAATAATACCAAAGAATTTGTGATTGCAATCATTTTCAGGAAGAAACTGAGTTTTATCTGACAGAATTGCAGGGGTGCCAATACTTTTGGCCACCACTGTACAGACCTAGAGTCTTCAGCAGCTCATCACTGCAGGCCACTAGTAGCCAGTAAAGCCAGTAAACACCGAATTCAAAAATGAAACTGAGAAAACCGGACTGAGGTAAGATGAATCGATGCAGTTAGACAACCCCTTTAAGTTACTTTACAGTGTTTACAGTCATGTTGACAATGACAGTGGTGCGGAAAGATTTGTGAACCCTTCAGAATTTTCTATATTTTAAAACCCAAAAAACACAGATTTAAATGGGATTCTACAAGTTAATGCACGATATGCCGCTAAATAGAAAAAAATTTAATTGTCATGTATGTAAAACATAAGTGCTTTTAAAAGAGAACAACAAAAGTATCCACAGTGGGCCCAATAGGGAACCAAAAGAAAAAAATAAAACCTTATTGGGACAAGACCCACAAAGACCAATCAAGACAAAAAGGGGAAAAATGAGCGATACCCTAAAATTACTCTACTTGGCCTGCTTAACCCTAATGCCTAGCCCCATGGTGGTCACCCTAAAAAGGGTGCCTCCATCCGGAACCTGTCCCTTCCTCACACTTATCCTACTCAAGGGGATTTAATGCCCCAACATTTTTCGATGCCCCATAAACATCTCTTCAGGGACTGATATAGGGAAAGGTAAATATCCAAGAGAGGACAGTTAGAGCGTACTGCAGGAGAATGCTCCAATGTTGTTCTCTTTTAAAAGCACTGTATTAAAAGTTATGTTTTAAATAATTTTTTCCATATTTCAGTAAAAATTTTACCTAAAACTATATTATTTTTTCACACAAGTCTTATACGTAGAAAAAGAGAATCAAATCAAACAAGAGTCAAAATATTATGCTTTATTTATTTTTTTATATTTTATATATTTTTTTATTGGGGAAAATGGTCCAATATAATATAGTCATGAGTGGAAAAAGTATGTGAACCTTTGCTTTTAGTAACTGGTTTGACCGTCTTGTGCAGCTATAATTGAATTAAATTTTTTCTGGTAATTGTTGAGTAGTCCAGCACATCAGCTTCGAGGAAGTTTAGCCCTTTACTCTGTACAAAACAGCTTCAACTCTGTTATGTTTCTGGGTTTCCTTCCAATGAACTGCACGCTTCATGTCCTTCTACAACATTTCTATTTGATTAAGGTCATGAATTTGAGTTGAACTTTAACTTCATTCCTCTTCAACCATTCTGTGGTAGAACAGCTTGTGTGCTTAGGGTCATTGTCGTGCTGTGTGACCAATGTTATCTTGAGATTCATTTCACAGACCGATGCCCTGGCAAATTTCCTTTAGAATGTCCTGGCATAATTTAGAGTTCATTGTTCCAGAAAGGATGGCAAGTCGTCCTGGCCCAGATGCAGCAACATAAACCCAACTCACGATACCACCACTGTGTTTCACATATGACATAGGGTTTTTATTCTGGAATATCATGTTTTCCATTCTCCAAATACAACACTTCTCATTTAAATCAAAAAGCTCTATTTTGGTCTCATCTGTCCATAAATCATTGTTTCAGAAGCCTTCTGGCTGTCCAGGTGATCGTTAGCAAACTACAGACAGACAGCAATGTTATTTTTGGAGAAAAGCGGCTTCCTCCTTGCAATCATGCCATGCACACCATTGTTGATAAGTGTCCTGCTGAAGGCGCACTCATTAACATTAACTGACATAAGAAAGGCCTTTAGTTGCTTAGAGATTCAAATTATAATTCCAGTTATTCAAATAAAGACTTTCAGTCTTGTTACTTTGTTTCAATACTGCAGAATATTTTCATTTTAAAAAAGTGCAATCACAAATTCTTATAGTAGCTTTTACATAACTTGTGTATATCATTAATATAAGTCCATATCATGCGATTTACCACCTCTGCATCCTTACCCAGGTAATGCTTGTAGTCCTTATATCAGTTGCATTGCAAGCAGAGCTCAATGCATGTCTTTTCCCAGGTTCTTGTCAAAGGGGGGTGTTCCCCGAAACGTTGCAGCCATCTCTACAACTTTGAGAGAGGACATGCTTTGTGCTCCGCTTGCAACGCAACTGTGAACTAAGGACTAGAAGCGTTAACTGGATAAGGACTCGAGTAATCGCATGATATGGACTTATATTAATGATCTACACACAGGTTATGTAAAAGCTACTATAAGAATATGAAACTATTCTGCAAAGTAAAAAGACTGAAAGTCTTTATTTGACTAACTGGAATTATACTTTTGACCTGTGTCTAAATAACTGATTATAAGTTATAAGGAAATAAAGTTGCTTACAGATTACCTGTTGTGAAATTGTGGAGTATTATATGCCTTGCTCTTGGCATTCATGTAGTCCAAAGGGGAGGCAATAAAACTCTGCAGAGATGCTTTTGTAACCTTTTCCAACCTTAGGTCATGAAGAACTTAAGAACTCTTCTTCCGAGGTCCACAGAAATCTGCTTTGTTTGTGCCATAGAAGAGCAAAGAATTCAGGTGAAACCTTTTAGAGGCTAACTGAGCATATTTGATGGTAAACTTTCAAGAGTACAAGCTCTCTTCATGAGACATGGTGTTATACAAGAAACTGAAAGTTCACAGACTATTTCTGACGAAAAGAGCTAGTACTCTCAAAAGCTCACCATCAAATATACTGAGTCAGCCTCTAGAAGGTATCGCCTGATTTCTTTGCTTGTCAAACGTTTTTCTAGGGCTAAAAAGGTTAAAATTTTAAACCCTTTTTTTTGTCCCATGAACCCCCTTCCACAATATGTGTTGTTTTGTTTCAAACTTTAATAGCCCCCTTTTCTTTAAATAAAAAAATATTCCATCTTGTTTTCCCAATTGATTGAAAAACCCTGACTGAAATTTTTTCCTTTGCTAACCCAAAAATTTTAAAACCATTTTTTTTTTTGCCACTCTAGATATGTGTTTATTTGTAAAAAAGGGCAGGTTTTCCCCTTCCCATTTTAAAACCTTTTCCTTGATGAGGGGAAATTTAAAACCTTTCCCCACAAATAAAGCGCAATTTATGCCACCAGGGCCCATTAAACAATTCGGAGATTTTGTTTGAGGCATTTTGCATAGAAATTTTAAACAAATGATTAAAAAATTAACTTGGTCATTTTTTTAAATTAAAAATGAAAAGGGATTCTTTTATTATAAAATGTTTTAATGAGAAATTGAAACCCCCTGGCCCAAATGGCACAATCCCTTGCTTTTATTTTGTATTAATGTTTTAACCCCGAGCTTTGGGTCCAATGGTCGGGCCGTTCACACTAAAGGCTTTTTTTGAAGCATTTCCTTAGCAAATAAAAACCAATAAAAAAAAAATATTACACTTGGCCCTTTATTTTATTAGGAAAATAATGCAATATTGTAACAACGGGGTTTAATGGGGGGATGAAAAACTGATTTAAAAACAATTTTAAAAATAACCCAATCCTGTCCCCCCACCGCCCTAACACCCCCAAAACCCTCCCCCCCATTCCACCTTGAAGAGATCCCAAAAATATCCCTAAATTATGCTGACCCCTAACCCAAAACAGCACAGAATTTCCCAAAAAACAAAAATTTAAAATACACAAAAAAAACGGGATAAAAGGGTAAACTTAAGAAAGAAAAAACCAAAGGGGCCCAACGGGGGTTTTAGCTAACTGGGTACAGAAAACTAAACCAAAACACAACACAACAGGGTAAAAAATAATTTTATAAACGGAAAAAAAGAAGCAAATCCCCAAAGAGCCAAGCGGCCCTTAGCTTAGTTTAAATAGAGGGGCAATCATTTTTGGGGTAATTTTTTTTTTTTAACAGTACATTGGTACATATATTTCTGAATGCAACGAATTGGGCTTAAATTCCTTTTTCTAATTCAGTTTCCCCATCTGTGCCCAACTCCCCTTTCGTTACAATATTAAATCATTTACCTTAATAAATAAATGACAGTATTTTTGGCTCATTTTGTTTGTAATTGTAAGACAGAGTTGTAATTGGAAATTATCCAATATGCAAATATGGTTTAGTATATCTTTCCGTTCTGCATTTTCAATACGGGGTTTAATCTTGGTGCCCCAGGGGGTTTATTAGTGTAAATGTTTTGACAAAGGGCGGGCATCTTTTTCCAAAACCCCCAAATTAGCCCCAAAGTTTTAAAGACAATGATGTACAGCCTTCCTTAGAAAGCTCTTTGGGTGGGCCATTTTTGGTTGCTAGAACCCTTTTAAACCCATCAACCAAGGGAAAAGCTGCAATACCCTTGAAAAATTTCCCTAAATAGAAAGCTTGAGCATAAATGAAAAAACTAAAAAGGGCCAATCATACAAAAGGGGACCCTCATTATTTTTTAAAAGGGGCTAGGGCCCAACCCCCTTTGGGTTTTGTTTAGATCATCTACGCGGTTAAAAGTCATTAATTTTTTTTTATAAAAATTTTTTTTTATGATATTGTAAAAATAAGGGGGAAGTTAAAAATGTTTTAAACACTTATGCTTCCCCAAAAGGGCATAAAATTATCAATAAAGCCCAAAAACCCCTAAAACCTAAAAATAATACCCTGGTGGATTTTAAATTATAACCCTTTGATTGTAATTTAGCACACGGTGAAAAATTTGTTTTGGGCATTTTTAGTTTTCCAGGTGGATGCTGCCTTGTAAACACGAACTAACATAAAAAATATGCAAAAGTTGACAGCAAAGCATGAGGTTTTAAAGACAGCCCATCACGGGGCCCCTGGGAAAACCCCAAACCCCGTTTTTCTGCCCCAGTTTGGTCCTGGGGTTAAAACCACGGGTTTTAACATCCCCTTTTAAAAGGGAATTTTCTTACAAAAAGACTTTGGGCCCCTTTTTAATTTATTTACTTTGGTTGTACAAAAAAAAATTGTTTTTAAAATGTTCCAAACAATGGTGCATTTCGGGCGGTGTATGTTGCTGCACAACCCAGACACATTTTTTATGGGCTTAAAGGGGTTGTCTCACTACAAGGATTTTTTTATGTTAAAGATCTTGCAAAAACAAGTCACTTTGCATTATATGTCCATTAACAGTGTCCTAACTATTCTGAGATATCCCCTCTTGTATGGGCTGCATCAGCTCCTCAGGACGCTATAACTACAGACTGTTGAACTCTCCTGATAGGCTTCCAGCACTGTTGCTATAGCTACAGACCTGGCTTCTACTGCAGCCTAGTAGAAGCCAGCAAACGCCCCTGAATTCAAAATGAAACCACGAAAACAGGACAAATCAATGTAGTGAGACAACCCCTTTAAGACACAGTTGGAAGAACTCCCACTGAAATGGAGAGGTTTCGGGGAACATTCTGGAGATAGGTGTGAGTCCCAAAGATGGGACCTAAACCTATCGGACATCCCCATCAAATCTGAATTTTCATGGGGAACAGTAAGGTTGAATTCACAGGCTGCACATTTTTAGTGCACTCAGAATCTGCAGCAATTTAAAGTATAACACATGTGGATAGGTTGTTAAAACCTCCATTTACTTGCAGCAGAAACTAAAGCAGCTCAGAATTGAGGGTACACATTCACAACATGTTTATTTGGTTGATGTTTCATCATAGATTTTCACCCTATGAAAAAAAATCAGCAATAAGGGTGGAAAAACATGGGACAGTTGTGGCGGTTGTAGATGTGACTGTGAACTGCATATGGCGCATTGCGCTTGTGATTGTTGTCGACACTGGAAAAACCATGCGACTATTAGTGTCTTGCGGCGCGTACCTTTGCACACCACAAGACTCTGTGTGTTTAGAAGAACATGCTGATCAGCGCGTTCTTCTAAAGCGTGGGGAGAGGGCGGCCCCATTCACTTTCATTATCCCTGTCACGCATACGCTGGAATGAAGTGGCATGTCACTTTTTTCTTGCAGCGTTCAATACGTGGCGAGGAAGACGGCATGATTACCGTAATTACAGGACGTATTTCGGGGCGCATTACAGCGCAATTACGCCCCAAAATACATCCTGAAAGATGCTGTATGAACATACCCTTAATTTCAACGTTAATGGCCGCATGGTTTTGCCTGTGTGATCGAAAACACGACTCTGGATTTAACTTGCCAACATTGCAAAGTCACGTATATGTCCAGTATGACAGAAAGCAGACAGAAATCTTACCATCCTCATCCTGGGGTACTTCTGCCTGCTCTGAGAATAATAAAGTCTTAACCTGGTAATTACAGCATTAGCAGGCAACCATTACACAACACTTTTGTCAGGTCTGCCAAGTGTCAGTAAAGTTACTGACATGTGCCACTAAATTTGCCAAGCGTTTTCAATGTAACGGACTGGTTTTGCAGTAAAATGCCTGCATTCCAGCAGAATAACAGAAATAATAACAGGTTTGAAAAAATAAAAGCTAAGAAATATGGCTTTATATAGTAAAGTGTTATAATCACAAAGAGCAACATAATAACTGTGTTCCCATTCCTTACAAGAACTGACAGCAGAGTAAGTGTAACGTTACAGTGAGGAATTATTATCCATTAGATGTGTTGATTTTATCTTGGAACAACACTGGACATTGCTAAAACTGCTCGGCAGTCAATAATAGTAACATTCAGGCACGTGTTAAGTCACATAGGGCCTTATGTATGAAAACGGTCTAGGTCTAAGAATTCCTGTGTTGCCAACCAGCTCCCCTTAAATTTTTTCAGAGCACTATATGAAAAGAAAGGGGAGCTGTGATTGGTTGCTATGGGCAACAAAGAAAGTCTTACACCTACACAGTTTTCAAACATAAGGCCCTAAATGATCTTTGTGTTTGCCAATGTTCCCGTATCAGTAGCTGAAAACTTAAATGGGGGGGTTTTCAGCACTGCAGGTCAGCTCATGGCTAGCTACGAGTTAAGCGTCTCAGAGAATGAATAGGGTTGTGCTTGCGGCTGTCCTCGTTATTCATTTCTATGGGAGTTACAAATATATCAGAACGCACTTGCTCGGCTATATTCAGAACTCCTGTGGAAATGAGTGGGGAGATTGGTCGCAGTTGCTGCCGTCCTTATTCTTTAAAGGGGATGTATCGCTTTATCAGTTCGGCTATTTTCTTGAAGCTTCATTTTCTCAGTTCCTGAAATCCAGGGGCGTTTCTTCCCCTCCCAGCTGGTTGTTTCTTAACTGAAGAGGGATGACATCATCCTCCCCCTTCACTGTTCATGCTGGCTCCCGAATTCTCCCCACCCTCTCTCTGAGTCCACATGTCACTGTCCTCTCCCTATGCAGTCTTATTTTGTTAGCGCTGTTTACATACCACAGATCTGCATTCTGTCTAGACAGTCTTCTATGAACTCAGAGCACTGATCTTTTCTCCTCTCACAGGTGGAGGTTTGTTACAGTTGAATACAGTCTTCTATGAACTCATCCAGAGCACAGATCTGGCTGCCTTCTATATTTACACGCAGGAGCATTAGGCACCGAGGCACAATTCTGCTGTTTTCTGATTATAGAAGCAGCTGAAGTGTCACTGAGGAGCTGGTGGCTGTATAGAGTGAAATTGTTGCCGAACCTTAATTTTGAGTGAGAGAGGCAGGAATGCGCGCTCCCGTGAATATGACCGGGGACCGAACAGAATGTAAATTAGTAGAGCCATCAGCCAATGAAATGAAAGGAGGTGGGATCTGAGCGGCACTGGGGAACAGTGTTTACACAAAACGAAGATAAGGGATCCTGTGAAAACAAGGCAGCTTTGCAAATGACGTCCAATTGCAAAGTTGCTTGTTTTCATTGTCCCCTTATTCTGAAGACCCTTTAATGAAATGATACAACCCCTTTAACACGGTTGGCTCATAGCTAGCTACTGAAAACACATACTAAGACTCTCCTTTTTAGATTGATTCTTGAGGTTCTTATAATCAGTGTAAATGGAGCCTGTTATCTTAAATGTATGATGGCTTTGGCCCAACGGATAGGCATTGAAGTTAGAAACCCACCTGATGAGGTAACCTCATGTGTGGTTTGATCAAAGTGCACACTAAAAATCTCAATTTCACATTTGTACAAAGAATAGCGCTAATACATTTAAAATGTTCCACAATTTAAATTTTGGATGGGTTTGAAGAATTCACATTGCAGCCACAACAGTGTGCACCAGTGTCTATGTCAGTAGCAATGCATGTTGCTGTCTAATTTTGGTTTTGTTTGTATAATGGACAGTATTATAGTGGTTGTATTCCTTTATACTGTATAATACTACAGTACTTAGATTCTTGTTTATAGGGGCAGTAATAAAGTATTTTCATACATCGTTCACATATTTACATGTCACTTTTAAAGGGCAGAAAATGGCATTGGTTTCTCATTCAAATATATTAGAATACTTGTACAAATCTGACATGTAAATTAACCCTTATAGTGGTTTTATTTTTGCACATAGGTACAGTATTATAATTAGTTATATTCTTCTACATAGGGGGCAGTGTTATAGTAGTTATATTCTTGTACACAGAGGCAGTATTATAGTAGTTATATTCTTGTACATAGAGGGCAGTATTATAGTAGTTATATCCTTGTACATACAAGCAGTATTATAGTAGTTATATTCTTGTACATAGGGGCAGTATTATAGTATAGCACACTACCCCAACAGCCATGAGGAAGAGAGTTTCTCTTGAAACGCATCGGCGAGGGGGTGGGTACTAAATTTATACCACTTTGAGTGTGTACCCCTTTTATGAATAATCTTCATATGTTTTAAAATATTTCCAAATAGAGCTTTTTCTACAAAGATTTTTATGACTGGACTCCCCCCCTTACCTGGTTTGGAAGCTGGCACATGCTATCGAGTGGATGTTTGTTGCACTACAGTATTATAGTAGTTATACTTTTGTACATAGGGGCAGTATTATAGTCAAGGTCGTCGCTAGGTTGTTTTAGCCGGGGCTTGAGTCTTGGATAAAACGGCGGGCCTGCTAAACTGTATGTGTGTCCTCTGGAAGAAGCGTCCCCCTGCTGGCGTCGTGATGACGTCACGCCACCAGTGTCGGACAGAAGAGCAAGGCGCTCCTCAGGGGAGTAAGGAAAGGCAAATATTATTACTGTTATTATTTTATCATTGGCGGTTTATAAACCTACCTATCTAAAGAGGGGCACTTCTATAAACCTACCTAAAGAGATGCACTTATATACCTACTTAAAGAGGGTACTTATATACCTACCTAAAGATCTATCTAAAGAAGGACACATACCTACTGTACTTACAGAGGGGAATGTATAGCTACCTAAAGAGGGGCACTTATGCCTACGGGTTTTGCCACGATGTAATGTTGACGTGGGATCCTCCAAAATGGGTTTTTAATCACTTTTCTAAATATATGTGATTACAAAAATTGCAGTCTGAGAGAGCTACAGCCTTCCTTACATGCCCTTGGTTACTTCAAAGTTTGTATTAGATACGGCCTGACAAGAGCTGCTGGACGGGCTTGCGCAGAGAGAGCTTCTTATCTGATGAGACTGAGCTGCAGAAGTTTTCAAGGCACTGGGTAGCAATATTTTTTCTTTTGTATACAGAATAAACTAGTTGTAGTGTGATTAGATCCCTGTTTTATCTGATGACAGGGAACATGATGGAGCTTTCAAGCTGCTGTGGAGAAAAGCTGTTGTCTTTTGTATACAGAATCCACAAGTTGCAGTTTGATTATTTCAGTGAACATGTCACACGATCCCTTATGCAGCTTTGTGCTCTGGCTGTGTGCGTCTCTCTCTCTTTCAGCTCCATGATTTGTTTACATTAGCTTCTTAGCAGATAAGGCTCCTCCTGGCAAAACCCCTTTAAAGAGGGGCACTTAAACCTACCAAAACAGGGACACTTATACCTACCTAAACAGGGGCACTTATATACAGCTACCTAAAGAGGGGCACCTCTATACAGCTACCTAGAGAGGGGAATTTACATACAGCTACCTAAAGAGGGACACTTATATACAGCTACCTAAGGAGAGGGACTTATATACCTTCCTAAGAAGGGACATATATACCTACCTAAGGAAGAACACTTATATGCCTACCTAAAGAGGGGCACTTATACCTATCTAAACAGGCTCACATATACACAGCTACCTAAACACGGGCACTTATATACCGCTCCCCAAAGAAAGGCACCTATATGCAGCTACTTAAAGGGGTTGTCTCACTCCATCGATTCATCTTACCTCAGGCCTGTTTTCTCTGTTTCATTTGAAGTCAGAGGTGTGTTTACTGGCTTCTACTGGCCTGCAGTAGAAGCCAGGTCTGTAGCTATAGCAACCAATACTGGCAGCCTATCATTTGAGATTGAATAGGTCTGTAGCTATAGGAGCTACATAAAGAGCTGATGCAGTCCATACAAGGGGAGGTATTTAGGAATAGGTAGGACACTGCTAATGGATACATATTGCAAAGGGACTTGTTTGTGCAAGATCTTTAAAATAAAAAGCAATCCTTGTAGTGAGACAACCCTTTTAAGGAGGGGCACTTGAATACAGCTACCTAAGTAAGGGCACTTATATACCTACCTAAAGAGGGGCACTTATATACCTACCTAAGGAGGGGCACTTATATACCTACCTAAGGAGGGACATATATACCTACATAAGGAAGGACACTTGTACAGCTAGCTAACTTAGTAGGGGACTTATATACCTGCCTAACTAAGGAGGGACTTTTACAAAGCTACCTTACTAAGGATGGGACTTGTATACTTACCTAACTTAGGAGGGGCATTTACAGAGCAATCTTACTAAGGAGGGGACCTAAATGCATACCTACTTACTGCGGAGCCTAAATACGTAGTTAATATAAACACTAGAAAATGACAATACTTAATTCTATTTCATGCACCCCCTAAAGGTCATGAGTGTGGCTGATCTTCTAGGGGTGCACGAGGCAGGGTTCAGGCCACAAAATATGATCCTGGGGGGACAGGCCACAGCCACAGCACAACCACAAGGGGGTTGGTCCTCTTTCTTCCATCAGGAAATTGTGCCTGTTATCTGTGGCCTGTACCTCTCCCTCTCTCAAAATACAGCCCCCACCTATCATCCCAAAAACCTTCCACAAACTACCAAAACCCCCTAGGGGAGATTTTGTACAGAAAAAAGGGAAACAACTAAGGAGATGCTAAAAAGTAAAAGGGATTCTAAGGGGTTTTGGTGTTGTGGAAAAATTCTGCAAGACAAGTTGGGGGCCCGGTAAAAATCATAGGGCGGGCCGGGGCCAAAAAGGAAAAAAAAAAAAGGGGAAGAGAGGCCCCAAATTCTGATCGGAAATACGTCACCGGGGGGAGTTACTACCCTGTAAACAACACTTAACCCCTCATACTGATTTTTTTTTTGATCAAAACCTTTTACTAAAAAAATTTAAATTTCTGGGAAACTTCTCGAAATTTTTTAGAACTCGAACCAAACATTTTGCTGTTCTTTTCTAGAAAAATTTTCTTTTTCGACACGCCATTTTTTGTTTCTTTTTCAGCGGTTTTTCTGCACTTTTGGGGTGGCCACCCTTTCATTTTGCGAGCAAAAAGAAGTGTAAAAAAACATCATGCGAGATGTAGGGCTTCATTGGCTGCTAAAATCACATAAAACCAGTTATAAAAATTTTTCCCTGTTATTCCCTTGGGGAACCCCTTTTTTCCAGCTCACTCTCTGTACTTTTACAGACGGGGCCTTTTTTGTTTAGATAGCATTTTCCCTCCATAGACATCAATATTTAGGGAGTTTGGTATTGTTTGGCTGAAATTTTCCCCAAAACCCAGAAACTTTTTATTTGGCGACTTTTTTCGGGGCTCACAAATCCCTAACCCCTCGTATCCCCAGGGGATATATATTATCCCGGGAGTGTTTGGGTTTTCCCTAAATCATCCCTCGGGCCCAAAAATTTTTCGTTTTTGCATTTTTGGGGGGGGTTCAGAATTGTAAAACACACCTTTCTCCAAATTCCTTTGTGTTAAAGGTCCCTTTTGGGCCCCCCCCGGGAAATGAAAGGGCCCCCCATAGCAGCGTCCCCCCGTTTTGCACCCCCCCTATAGCTTTTGCCCCTGCCTTTAAGCTCCCCCAAATTTTTTTTCATTTAGCAAATTGAAAAAAATTGGAATTTTTTTTGCCTCTAAAATTTTTTCTGCACACTTAGACCCAAATTTTCTTCACTAATTTTGTTCACGTTTTCCTTTTTACTTTTGGGAAAGGAAATTTACAGCTTTTCCTCCCCGTACAGGTAAAAAAAATTAACCAGAAAAACTCCCATAAATTTAATGGGGGTTCTAATTCCCAGTTCAAATAGAACTTGAACCAAATTTAAAAGGGTTCAAATTTCAAATTTGAACTGGGAACTTTTTTATAGTTTTTTCCCAACATTCCCCATATATCGGCAACCCCTTGTACAACGGTTTAAGTAACTTTTGGGGTGCTTTTCATGTGGTCATGGTCTGGCAGTATCTTTAAATCCCCTTAGTGGAAAAAATTTTGGGGTTGGCTGGCCTTGGTATTTTGGGGATTTTTTTTATTTCCCGGGCATGGGGGGAAATTAAGATCTGGGTATTTTTGCCCAAAAAAGAATTTGTATTATTTTGGGTTCCATTTATTTTTAAAACGCTATTGTACTTTAAAGTCTTTTTTAAAAGGCAATTTTTTTCAGTCCCTGATTTTCCTTGTACAGGACTTCTGAGGGGGTTACAGGATCAAATTGGAAAAAGGGGGAAAAATAAGGGGGAAAAAAATTTATGCTTGTGAAAACCCCCTACGGGAGAAAAAACGAAACACAGGGGGCCCCGGGCCCGGGGGAAATGTTTTAGGATTTTAAAAACCCCTTGATTACAGTAGTTATATTATTCTACATAGGAGGCAGTATAATAGTGTTATATTAATCTACATAAAGTATTATAGTAGTTATATTCTTGTAAATAGGGGGGCAGTATTATATTATTAAAAAATTTTTCTACATAGGGGCCGTATTGGGGATTTGTTCATATTTGTTTTATAGGAGGCAGTGTTATATAGTTTTTTTTTTGGAGATTGGGGTTTTTTAATACCGAAAATTACTCGGTATAAGGGGGGCCCCGAGTATAACCCCGGGGCCCCCTATTTTTCCCCAAAAAAAAACGGGAAAAACAATTGACTCGAGAAAAAGCCTAGGGGTAGAAAATGCCAGCGGCAAAATGGAAAATTTTTAAAAATAAAAAGGGAAAAACCAAAAAAATTAAACATAGGCAGTTTAATGCCCCCCCATAGGCAATTTAGGCGGAAAAATTATGGCCCTATATGGGGGGTAAATGCCCCAAAGGGCCCGTAAAAGGGCCCCAAATAGGCATGAAATGGGCCGGGTTTAATTATGCCCCCCCATAAGCAGTTATATGAAAAGGTTTTTTTGGGCCCCATAGGGCGGTAATAGGCGGGTTTAAAAGGCCCCATAGGCAGGAAAATAGGCAGGTATATGGCCCCATGGGGCCAGGATGGGGGCCGGCTTTTGGCGGGGTTTATGGGAAAGGTATAGGGCAGGTTTGTAGGCAGGTATAGGGCAGGTAAAGGGCCGGCTGTAGGCGGTAAAGGGGCCGGTTTGTGGGCGGGTAAAAAGGGCCCCGGCTGTAGGAAAGGTATAGGCGGGCTTTTAGGAAGGTATGGGGCCCCTGAAACGGGGTATAGGTCAGGTATAGGCACTTTTGGCAGGTTTAGGGCCCGGGCTTTGGGATTTATGGGGGGCCGGGCGGTAGGCAGGTATAGGGCCCTGTAGGCGGTATTGGGCCGGCTTTTGGCAGGTATAGGGCCAGCTGTAGGCAGGTAAAGGGCAGGTATAGGCAGCTGTAGGCAGGTAAAGGCATTTTTAAAAAAAATCAAAAACAACCATTTAAACCCTGGCTTCCCGCAGCTCCGCCCCCTTTCGCTGTCCCCCTTTCCCGCGGGGATTCCCTGCACCCTTCTGGCACAGGCGGGTAAACCGTCCCCGGCCGGGGAACCGAGGGGTGAGGGACACACCTGCCGGGTCCCCGGGAAACTGCGGGGGGCCCCGCGAGTCTGCTTTGCCCCCCCCCAAAAAGGCCCAGCGGGGCAGGGAAAGCGGTCGCTCCTGGCCCCGCAGGGGTTATCCCTTAACCTAAGGGGCGTTTCCGGAGGAGTGCAAAAAGGTGAAGGGATCGCGGACGTGCCCGGGCCAGCGCAGCGCCCGGACACTGTGCGCGTACTCGGAATTCAGCTAAATGCGCTCCCTGAGGAGGCCTATAGCTGAAGCGTCCCGTCGGGGGACTCGGGCCATCACCGCGCTGACATTTACTCCCAGTATAAAGGGCCCCCCGGTTGAGCTTTTCGGGTCATTTTTTGGGCTGAAAAAAAACGGCTTATACTCGAGTAAAATCGGTATTAAATTTTTTTTTTCATAAAGAGCGGTAATTTAAGGTGGACTTTTATGTACAAATGGAGCGTTTTTTATAGTAGTTTTAAATTTTCAAGGGGGACGGAAAGTTCAGACCCCTTTAAATTTTTCCCCTCTTTTTTTTTCTAGCCATTTGATAAATCCCCAAAAAAATTTTGTTCTTTTTGCTCATTAATGTACACTTTTAACCCCATCTTGAAAGAAATAAACAAAAATGTATTATTTTTGCAAATTTATTAAACAAGAAAAACGAAAATTTTCACAAGGCTTTTAAAAATTCGGCCCTTTTCTGGGACCCCTGATATTTAGCCCCACATGCTGTTTCCCTTTTCCTTTTTATCCTCCTTGAGGATGGTTCTTTTCCTTCATTAGAAATCCCCTTTTTTTTAATTTTAAAAAAGGAATTGGACTGGGTTTGGAAAAGGGCCCCAAACCCGCTTTATAAGGCCTCACAGTGCATGTTTAGAGCACATGAGAACCCGAGGGAAAAAGAAAAATTCAAGTTGGGTAGAGACAGAATTGTTGGGAAGGGAAAGTTTTGGCCAAGTCCGAGCACTCAAAGGTCCTTAGGGCCAGGGGGGCCTCCATAATTTCCTTTAAAAAAGAAGAAAATTTGGGACGACCCCAATTTTGTTCCCCCCCATCTTTGGGCCCTCCAGCCCAAATAAGGGAATCATGGGAAAAAGAGCCTTTGTGAGAGAGGGGAAAAGAAGAACCCCAAGTCACTGTGGGGTGGGGGCGCCAGAGATGCATAGGGGGGAAAGGGAGAAAGTTCTACAAAGTCAACTATATTGCAGCCCTCCACCATCGGGCTTTTGGCCCAAACGTGGTGCCCACGAAGCCTCCCCCTCAGTGCAAAAAAATATAAAAGCCCCATACAGTTTTTCAAAAAAACACATGAAGGGACCCCCGACTAAACCCCATTTAAATTTTATATTTTTCCCGGGTGTTATCTTTTTGGCCCAAAAATTTTGGGGAGCTTAGGGGTACAAAATATTTTGTTCATTTCACCTTTAAGTGCTGGGCGGGTTGCCCCCAAAATTTTTTTTTTGTTTTGGGTTTAAATAAGCTTACCCAGCAAGGTTGGGATCTTTCAGATGGCGTTACCCTCTGTATCGCTTTATTTTCCCTATGCAATTCTCATCATTTTTTTGTTGCAATTTTTTTGCAGTCCCTTTCCCCTGTTTAAAAATGTTTGGGTTTTTTTCATGCTGGTTGTGAAAATTTGGTTTCCTAAAGCATTTTTCCCCATTAATTAACGGCACCTGCCAAACTTTTCCCCGCAGATAAGGGCCATTTGAAACCTGTGCTGGGGACCCATCAGCCCTTGACTGTAAGTGTTTGCTTTGTAGTTTTTTGGTAAATTAAGTCCCATTTTTGTGGTTTTGGTTTTTTTTGATAGCGTAGGGACTTTGCAAGAAATGAGGAGGGCCCTTCCGTTTGGCCCCCCGAAACTTTTCGGGTTTTTTTTAAACTACGAGTTTAAAAAAAACCTTTATAAATTTTTTTTTTTTTTCCCCGTTTTTATTCCCTTTTTGCCCCCAAAAAAACTGGGAGTTAGGGTTTTTAAGTATTTTGTGGGAGTGGACCTTCTAAGTGCCCGGGGGGGGCTTGCCCACAAACTTTTTTTTTTGTTTTTGGGGGGTTTTAAACTGATACCCCCCGCATGGTTTTATCTGTACAGATGGGGTTTTCCCTCTGTATCGCTTTTATCCATATTTCAATTTATCAGGGATTTTTTGCAAAAGTTTTAATCTCCCCTCCCATGTTTATAATGTGGTTTTTGCATGCTGGTGTGGATTGGGACCTAGAGCATTTGCTCTTTTAAATTTTCGGCACCGCCAAAACTTTTTCCCCCTTCCCGCATTTAAAGGGCCCCTGAAACCTGCTGCTGGGGATTATCAGCCCTTGAGCTGTAAAGTGTAGCTTTTTTAGTTTTTTGGACTCCCAGACAAGAGAAAAAAGATTTTTGGTCTGATGAAACGCAGAATTTAACTTTTTGGTGTTAATTTTTAAGAGTATGTGTGGAGAAAAAAAGGCACTGCTCATCACCTGCCCCAATACAATCCCAAAAAAGTGAAAACTGGTGGTTTGGGAGGGATCATGCTAAGGAGGTGTTTTTCACTGCCCGGGGGCAGGGCGACTGGGTTTCAATTTTAAGGAAAGGGTGGGCCCGCGGCCAAGTTTCAGGTAACCTGGAAAGAAAAACCTCCCTTCCCGACGCTCCCGGCCCAGGGCCCGGGCCGAAGGGTTTTTTTCCCCAAAAAAGACAATGAACCTAAGCAAAAACACCTAAAATAACAAAAAAAAGTGGCTTCAGAACAAAAATCCGTGCCCATTCTTAAACAGGCCCCCGCCAGGCCCCGACCCCAAAAACCCCAAATTTGGGATCCCCTGGAGAGACTTGAAAATGGCTGTCCCCCAAAAATTCACCATCCAACTGAGGGAATGGAGAGGAAACTGCAAGGGAAAAATGGCAGAGGGATCCCCAAACCAGGTGTGAAAAACTTGTTGCATCCCTTCCCAAAAAGGGCTCATGGTTTTTCAACGCAAAAAAATGCTTCTAAAATTTAAAACCCCCTATTTTGGGGCAAAGGGGCCAAATACTTAAAAACTGTTATATTTCAGTTTTTCTTGTTTAATAAATTTTGGAAAAAAAATCTACATTTTTTGGATTTTTTCTTTAGGATGGAGTGCAAATTACATTTAAACAAACAAAAAAATTAACTTTTTTGATCTTTCCCAAAAGGCTGCAATCAAAAAGAGTGAAAAAAAATTTTTAAAGGGGGCTGAAAAATTTTTCCGTAAAAAACTGTATGTTGTGGGGGTGGAATTTAATAGTTCTATTTTTGTACAATTGGGGCAAATATTTTAAAATTTTTTCTATTTTATGGAAATTTGTGGGGAGTTTTTATAGTTGTTCTAATTTTTGTACTTTGGAAGTAGTATGTTTGTTTAAATTTTATTTTGTAACAAAGTAAAAACAGTAATTTTTATAGTTCTTGTACACAGAACATAGTTTATAAATTTTTCAATTTTTTACATTGGAGGCAAATTACAAATAGTTCCCTTCTTTTTTACTTTAAATCAATAGTGTAAATATTGTACTCTTTTTCATATAAAGGGAGTATCATAATAATTTTTTGTTCTTTACCAAAAGGGACAGTAATATAGTTAAAGTTTTTAAAAACCATTTGGGCAAGGTTTTTTTTAAATAATTATATTTTTTGTAGAATGGACAGTTGTACCCCGTTATTTTTAAAAATTTTTTTTTTCCCCCAAAAAGGAGAAAAGTTTTTATAATTAGTTTTAATTTTTTTTTTTTTCCCCCCACCCCCCCCCGGGGACAGTATTATAGTTTTTTTTTTTCACTCCCGGGAACCCTATTATAGAAGTTTTATTTATTTACTTTGGGGAGCAGTATTACAAAGGGATCAAAATCAGTTTATTTTTTCTGGGGTTTTTTGGTTAATTTTTTTGCCATATGCTTCTTTTCCCAAATTTTTTCCCCCCTCAGGGTTTTTTTTCATGGCACAGGGAAAAAATTTTCCGGTCTTTTTCCGGGGCCCTATTTTTCCTTTTTTTGTTTCCCTGCACACGGGAGCGGGAAGAAAAACTTTTTCCCCCGCGACTAGCCCCCCCCCATTCACAATTTATTGTTCATATTCCGTCTGGGAAAACCCGGACGGAAAAAATGAAAAATGTAAAATGTTTTTTGGGTGGGGTGGCGGTTTCCAAAAAACCCCCAAGGGGGGAAAACCCCTGCAGTGGGGGCCCGCCGCCCCAATTTTTTCCCCTAGACCCCCTATAAAAAATTTGCGGCCCCCCGGTTTTTCAACCCTTTGGGGCTTTGCAAAACCGGGCCCCAAAATTTGGGGCCGTGGGGACATGGCCTTACTCACCAAATGTTCCTGTTTGCCACTATGTGTATTATATAGAAAAGCATTTGTCATCTTGCCTGGTTTTTTCCGGGGGAAAAACTAAATTTTTTTCGTGAACGGGGGCCCGCTGGTTTTTTTGACGGGGGGAGGTGCTTTTTTTTAGTCAAAAAACCAAAAGTTCAAACAGGTTCATACTCTTTATAATATTTTTATATTTCAATTTTCCAAATTACAAATATACACTTTACTGGATACAAAGATAAATATAGTAGAAAATAACCTGGCGGTGCTTTTAGTCCATCTTTCAATGGTTAGTCATTCCTTTCAATGAAAGATGCAGCAAGCCAATGCTCCTGCCAGCTCTACGTTTATTTCATTGAAAGGCTGGCAGTGATACCAAAAGATGATGCTGGCTTCAGAGGGGGTTTGTGGCTCCCAGCGCCGCAACTGCTCTAGGAATGGTATTGTAGTTAACAGCACCGTTCTTAGAGCAATCTCTGTGCACGGCAGGGACCAGAAGAAAGCCTCCGATTCCTGTCGTTTAACCTTTAGATTGCCATCGGGTCATCGGAATTCCTAGTGCTCAATGGAGTTTGGGAAATGTCTATGCAGTCAGCCATGGGGACCTATTATAGCAAGCCTATTATAGTAAGCCTGTGTGTTGTCCTAACAGCAGCCTGTGTCAAACTGACACAGATTGCAATATATAAGCATATAGTAGTATACTAATACATTACTAAGTGTAAAAAAAAGTGTAAAAATAGTTATTCTGTAATGGGATTAAAAAAAGTTAAAAACAAATAAATAAATACAATACAAATAAATATTTAATAAAAAAATTGTGCATACATTACACGGTAGGTATCAATACAACCATAATAACCTGCAGAAATAATTTAACATGTTAAGTTTGAAATGTGACTGGTGTAAAAAATTATAAAAAAAAAAAGGAAAAACGCTTTTTTATGTTTACACTGCAAAATTTGTTTTACAAAAAAATTATGCAGTAATTTATATGTAAACTTATACTATGCCCCCCATAGTACAAATTCTCATACATAAAACAAGTCCTCATACAACAGCATCACTAAAAAGGTAAAACAGTTATGACTGTTGAAACGCAGGGAGGCAAAAACTGGTCATTAAGGCCTTTTTAGGACTGGTGCTTAAGGGGTTAACACCAACACACCATGACTGTATTTATTCACCCAAGTATTTCATTAGGCCCTAAGATAATTGCCTTCTTTGATGGAACATGTTTTTTTTACATCATATACCGTATATATCCATAATTAGTGTTATTTATTGGGAAACATTATTTTTCCTGGAAAAGCTATGGTTATGCTGTTTTAATAATTTGTATGTGTCATAGATTATTTGACACTGCAACTGTTTAAAAAATAAAAAAAAAGTTGAAATCACATAGTAAAATCCTCACATAACAATGTTAAAAACTAGACTCTGAGACTAAGTCCCCTAGCTTCAGTGCAACATAGGAAAATAGGAGTATTACATGTAGCCTGCGAAAAGTGTAATGACTTTTCCTATACAGTTTGCATTGCCATATTATAGTATAGTCAAAATGGCAATTGTTCCAAGCCCCCTACTATTTACACCATAGTTTCTTTTGTGGCATTATTTAGGATTGTCAGTGGCAGGGACGTAACTAGAGAAACCTGGGCCCCATAGCGAACTTTAGGATGGGCCCCTCCCCCAACTCCCCGACCACGAACATTTATCAGGACCTCTTAAATCTTGTCCCCTCTTAAGAGGTTAATAGATAATACAAGGAGTGAATACCTCCCCATAGACATCACCATCATACTGCTACCAAACAAATCACACTATACACGGTCCAAGATTACCAATGGCACTACTATTATACCTCTAGAACATGACCACAAAATACCATCACATAGTGACTGAATAATACCTCTATACTATTACTGAATAAAGATCCATCTACAAAGACCAATATTATCACTATATAATGGTATATATCAGTGTATGCAGGTGCCCTACAGACTGCATATTACCTCCATACAGTGACCATATAGTGGTAGATACCAATGTACACAGACTCTGCAGACTGTATATTACCACCATACAGTGACCATATAGTGGTAGATATGTGTACACAGGCTCTGCAGACTGTATATTACTACCATACAGTGACCATATAGTGGTAGTTACCAGTGTACGCAGGCTCTGCTGACAAATAAGTTCAGTTACATCTTGTGACTCACAGATGACGTTTCTCTGATGAGTCGTTGACTTTCCCTTTTGTTCTGCATCCGGTCCAGACCACCATGATGACTTCTCCTGGCCACCACTCGTCCCTGCAGATTTGGACACAAATATCTTAGAATCCTCACTTTTCCAGCACCTCACTCCCTGTCCCCCACCTCTGTACAAACTTCCAAGAGGTGGCAGAGTGGATACAGACCATAGCTCAGAGGCACAGTCTCCTAGAGGGGAGGGGAGGAACAGAGGATTCACCGCCTGAAGATCATGTTACAGGCTATAGGTGGGGCCCACATAGGCAGACAGGCTTTAGGTAATCTATAGGGGGCCAATTTAGATAGGTAGTGTTTAGGTAGGCTATAGGGGGCCAATATAGGTAGGCAGACAGGGTTTAGGTAGGGTATAGGGACCTATTTAGGTAGGTAGGCAGGGTTTAGGTAGCTATAGGCAGCAACAGAGGTAGGTAGGCAGGTAGGGTTTAGGTAGCTATAGGCAGCAACAGAGGTAGGTAGGCAGGCAGGGTTTAGGTGGGTTAAAGGGGCCATATAGGTAGGCAGGGTTTAGGTAGCTATAGGGGCCCATATACGTACACATGCAGTGTTTGCAGTGAACTATGATGTTCATTGCCGGCAGGCACAAGAGCGAAACTACCGGGGTAGCAGAAGGACTAGCAGCTGCCACAGGGCCCGGGGCCCTTATGAGCCTGGGCTCTTAGCAGCTGCTATGTTTGCTGGTCAGTGGCTTAAAACGCTAAGTACTTTTTATGTTTTTATATCTATTATTGAAATAGATGCTATTTTTTATTTGTTTTTGGAAGTTAGACACCTCTTGAGCAGCCTATGGGACCTTGAAACAAGAACTTTTCGTCAACGACTGAGCACAGGAAACCCCTGTTCTCTGGGACACCATGTAATTCTGTGACAAATGACTGCGCTTCCTGATTCCTTATTTAAACACATTGGGCACAATTGATGGCGGTTATACTTTATACCAATAAACAGCTCTTGATAAGAGTTAGAGGGCCAGTGTGGTGGATGAAGCCAAGCTCAGCTGGGAATCTTATGTTCACACGTTGATTACAGAAAAGGACGAAAGCAAAGTAAAAACAAACAAGATCTCAATGTTCATCTGTTCTCTGATCTGTTTCACGGTGAGTGAGATGTTTGAGTTATAAAGTGGTCATAGTGATCACTCTTAGAACACCTCTGTACATAAATACATCGGTATTTAGCAAAGTAAACATCATGGAGAAACAGAGATACTCGTGGGACTCTAGAGAAAAAGAGGATGGGGCAAATTAAGAGTCTACACAGAGGTGCTATGGATATACAGGCCTAACATGATGGCGCTCCTTGAATTATACCATTTATTATCTGTCAAATGTGTAAATACTTGTTGATCCTTCTAAAGAGGGTGGTATGTGTGCTGATGACAGTTTGTTACAATGTGTCCTTGTATAGTATGTGCAAAAGTTTTAGGTAGATTTGGGAAAATATTGCTAAGTAAAAGTTCTTTTAAAAATAGAAGTATTAATAGTTTATTTTGATCAATTAACAAAATGGAAAGTGATTAAAAAGAGAAATCTAAATCAAATCAATATTTGGTGTTCCAACCTTTTGCCTTTGGAGTCCTAGAAGTGATCAGAGCCATGATCTCAACATCATCCAGTCTGTCTGGGTTTACATGATGAGAGAGAAGGATTAGGGCAAGCCTACTATAACAGAAAATCTGTGGTTAGTTCTCCAGGATGCTTGGAACAACCTCCCTGTCTGGTTCCTTTAAAGGGAACCTGTCAGCTAGTTCATCCTGCCTGAACGACGGGAAGCTACAGGTTACCTCATTCTAACCATGTGGGTTTTCACCCCGAAACGCTGCCATGTCTTGGGGCAAAACACCCAATGAAGTTGGGTCTGATGTGGGGAAAAACTGTGTGGCTGGGAGAGATGAGGTTAAACGGATAAACCGACCGGTATTTGTTCATTGCCGTGTTAAAGGGCCCTAAAAACTCCACAACACAAAATGTACTGTCTGTTGTGCATTTCTTATCGTACCATAGACTTTAATGTATCATCTGCCTTGAAAAAATGTTTCATGTATCTTTTTTTTAGCTGAAATTGCTCAAAGTGGAGGGGGATGAATTTGAAGTCATGATCCTGCATCCTGGAGTGATTATTAACTGGGATTGGGATTCCAGTTAGATTTTTGCTGTAGATTTGTTCTGTGTATACCCCCTTAAATCTTTTTTATCTTCTTAAAAATAAGCATCAACATTTTTTTAGCCCTTTTGTGTCTTTCTTTGTATCTCCAGTTAGGTCAACATAAATACTAGAATCTGACAGACTATCATTTACATATGCTGAATATTTTACATCCTGAAGCTCTTAGCAGTGACATACAGACAATTTGCAGAAATAAAAAAGTATCAGGTCTTAATATAATGAGATACTGAGAACAGCACTGATCAAAATGCAACATCTTTCAATTCCCATGATCCCTGTCTTGAGATCCCCATTATATATGGGGGTCGTGTAGGGCACCTGCCAGCCCTGTCTCTTATCCTTTCAAAGGACTTAATTGAATAAAGTATCACCATTTCAAATATAATTTCCAAAGCCTCCATTGTCAATTAAGTGGACTGCACAGAATAAAAACAGATTAGATTGCATTGGGCTGCATCAGATTAGATCAAAGTAGAGACAATAAGATACTGTTTATACATTGAATATAATTATACAGTAAATCTGTATGTAGTAGGCTGTCTAGATCCCTGTAGTGATGACTATTGTCATACAGAAGAACAGTTCAAATGGGTTTTTCTGCTTCTATAAAAACTAATGGGGACATGTATGAAAACTGTCTAGGTCTAAGACTTTCTTTGTTGCCCATAGCAACCAATCAGAGCTCCCCTTTCATTTTTGGGAGCACTATATGAAATGAAAGGGGAGCTCTGATTGGTTGCTATGGGCAACAAAGAAAGACTTAGATATAGTCAGTTTTAATACAGGTGGCCCCAAGTTCTAAGCTCTTGCTATTTCATAGAAAAAAAATATTCACCCTCCTTTGCTCCTCTGTTCCAGCTCTAGGTCTCTCCAGTCTTCTATTTACACTGCCCTTCTTCCTAATGGGGGTGTCACTGCTGTAGTCACTGATTGGGGAAACGTAAACAGAAGACCTCTGGAGTGGAGGAGTAGAAGGTGAGTATATATATTTTTTTTCATGGGGCATCAGGAACTTAGGGCCACATGTATGAAAACTATCCAGGTCTAAAACTCACTTTGTTGCCCATAGCAACCAATCACAGCGCCACTCTCATTTTTCCAGAGCACTATTTGAAATGAAATGGGCACTCTGATTGGTTGCAATGGGCAACAAAGTGAGTTTTAGTCCTAGATATGTTTCATACATGTGGCCGTTAGTATTTAGTTTTCATAGGAACCAGAAAAATTCTTTAATTCTATGTCTGTGGAAAGTAATTAGAATTTTGAGCCTGCAATGAAAAAAAAATCACTTTTGACCACAGTAAAGATATAACTAGAAAGTAATGAAAACAGAAAATTAGTCCTAAAAAAGTTTTAAAAGGTGACCATTCAGGTAAAATACCTTATAGGTTAATCCCTTGGGGCATGTAGTGTTCATTGTGGATGTACTCTATGGCTAGGTTCACACGGTGTATTTGCAGGGCGTAATTATGACCCGCAATTACGCCGTGTGGCCGGGGGCGGGGGCGAGGGGCCGGCACATCGCCGACCCATAGACTTTTATTACCAGTGACGCGTATACGCCGCTGGTACTTCACATGTCACTTCTCTCCCCCCTCGGCGTATTCGCCGAGCAGGGAGAGGAGACGTAATCCATAGTTCTCTATGAGAACTGTGGATTACCGTAATGACTTTTGACGTATTCTACCCGTAATTTGCGCACTCCGGCGCGTAATTACGGACTGAAATACGTCCAGTTTTAAGCCGTGTGAACATGGCCTAAGAAGAACCCTCCTGTCTAGCAATCAGCTGCATGTCCAGTTTACTTTAGTAGCATCTGCTGGTAATCCTATGTGTGTGACAGTCATCCAATTTACGTGACTCTGCCAATGATCTGTAGAGAATTAATGTCTATGGTCAGCTTTGGATCAGTTCCTAATTTGGAGGAGTGTTAGTGTCTATTGAATACATGAATATCAACTGATTCTAGTTGTTACCATATAATGCTTCATTTACTCCATAAGGGACGAATCCTATAAGAATGTTAGGCCATGTTCACACGGCTTATTTGGGCACGGATTGGAGCCGTACTGTGAGCCGGATTTGCGCTTCAGTACGGCTCCAATCCGTCCCTGTCATTACGGTAATCCACAGTTCTCATAGAGAACTGTGGATTCCGTCGCTCCTGCCTGCTCGGCGAATCCGCAGCGGTGGGAGAAAGTGACATGCACATTATTTACGGCGCGGACACCCCCGCTGCGCCCCCGCCCCTTATTTAAGCCGTAACTGCGGGCGAAATCCGGCCCTCAATTACGGCTTGAATAAGCCGTGTGAACAAGGCCTTAGTGTAAGGGAATTCAGGGCTATGGTCTATTTTACTGTGCAGACTTGGTTTATAATACATTGTTTCAGAAAGTTACATAGAACCAAATCTGCATTATATTCAGTTGGACTATATGTGCTGTGATAATTAATGGAGAAATCAATTCTAGCAGTGGTCTTTCTGGCAGTAAATCACATGGTGTATTTTTTTTATTTGTTTCTTGGCTTGACTCCTGTAGGTTGAGGATGCATCCAATTGAGAAGTACCTCGGACAAGGAAATAATCTTCTAACCAGTAGACTCTTGGGTTACTAAAGTTTATCTTGGATTTTGAAATTTCTAGCTTTGAAAGCTCTTCTCTGTGGAACTGAAGACTGGAATAATCAACCACAATGAATAAAGCTGAGAAGCTTTGTTATTTTAGCCCCCTAAGAAATTGTGTATTTTGTTGTTCTGGAAGGAAAGGAAAACCATTATTAAAGGGGTTTTCTCACCGCGCTGTTTGCCTTACTCACAAGCAGTTTCCACTCACTCTGTCTCTTGAGGCTGTGGGTGGTTCTATAGAGGTGATTAGCATATTTATCCTCCACCCTGACGAGTACGGGAGAGCTAATCTTCATTAAACAAAAGCTACAGGTGCTGTGAGCACTGAATACAGTGTCCTTATTTTAAACAGATGCTAATCTTGTTAGAGTTAATTACCTTTTCTTCCACAGCTCAGTCCTGTCTGTCCATCCATGGGGGTGACATCACTTCCTGCTCTCTGCTCTGTAAGCTAATCAGATAACAGACGTCCGTCTGGTATGCAGGTTACCATAGCAACCTAAGTGCACTGAAAAGCACATTAAAACGCTCTTATCTAATGACTAAAGTAAAATCAACAAAGCAATATATTTAGAAAAAGTTTTTAATTAACAATCCCTTCATGTTGAAAGCTAATCTTTGTAGTGAGAAAACCCCTTTAAGGATCAGACCTAGAAAAAATTTACTTCTCAAAATTTACAAAGGAACGCCCCTACATCTTGGGTGCATTACAAAGTGCCGCGGGCACCGCATACTGCACCTAATTTTGAAGTGTGTCTGCCCATACATCTAGAGAACAGGGCTGTGCCAGTTTTTGGGCTGAAATGACACCAGAAAGAATACTTGCGCAGCCCCATACACACATGTCGCCCTAAGGGTATATTCACATGGTATGGCTCTGTGGCAGTGGATCCACCCCATGTGAATTTATCTAGAGAGGTTCCCCTCTCTCACCCATCAAAGACTGCACAAAGTAGCAAGATATTTTATTTGCTTTCCTTGACAACTCCTGAATTTCTCCCACCTGTAAAGTGAAATTTATATCCAGGGTATATGCCTGTCCTGTTGCAGTAGAAAATGCATTAAAACAACTCCAAGAGAAATTGCAGTTTTTAACTTGTTTGTGATGTGGTAATTGGCTTTATTTTCGGTTTCACCTGCAAAAAAGTACATAGCCAGTTACTGTGTAAACATGTCAATCTGCAGTAAAAATGCATGCAGTTTTTCCAGGTGTGATTTTGATGCATTTTTTACTGCAACAGGACAGCATGGTGTAAACACACCCTGGATATTAACATCACAGGTGGGAGAAATCAAGGTCAAGGAAAGCAAATCAAATATCTTACTACAGTGCTTTTTACAGCCCTTTACACCAGTGAAGGGTGAGAGAGATGGACCTCTCTGGATAAGTTCACATGGTGCAGATCCACTGCGAATAATGAAATCTGCGGCAAATTTCTTTAACATTCAGTTTACTAGTTAAAAATGAAATGCACACTAAAATCCTCAGGAAAAGTTTATCTGCAATTTTAGCAGATTGCTTCTCCCATTGAAAATGTATTGTATCTGAATTGGATTTACAGCAAAAACCATGCAGATCCACCATCCGTGTGAACATAACCTAAGGGCGGTTTCATACCGTGCTGTTTTGTGGTGTTTTTGGTGCGATTTCTCACTTGCAGTAGTGCACAGAAATTAAACTGCCTTTATTACCAGCAATCTTCTTCCAGTTATCTAAACTGTTTGGAAAGATGTTACAAGTGAGTAATCGATTACTGTGTTTAGAATTAGCAAGACTTCAAACACAATAACTGATTACTCACTTGTTACACCTTTCTAAACAGTTTAGATAACTGAAAGAAGCTTGCTGGTAATAAAGGCAGCCTAATAGCATTGCAGTACTGCAAGTGAGAAATCGCACCAAAAATTTTAAAAAACCGCACTGTGTGAAAGCACCCTAAGACATCAGCTACTATCACCTGATTATTTCCAGTGTAGTAGCTCTATCAGCATTTATACTTTTCGTATTGAAAATAGTTGTTCTCCACTTATATTTATGGCCACGCATGAAAACTGTCTAGATTTAAAATTCACTTTGTTGCCCATAGCAACCAATCAGAGTGCCCCTCTCATTTTTCCAGAGCACTATTTGAAATGAAAGGGGTGCTCTGATTGATTGCTATGGGCAATAAAGTGAGTTTTAGACCTAGATAGTTTTCATACATGTGGCCCTTAGTCACAACTTGGTCAAAAGAAAAGAGTCCTTTTATGGCCTGGCCAGTACGGGAAGCCATTCTACAGTCCTGTATTAGACATTACTTGCAGTTCCTAGCAATGTCTACAGCATTCAGAGCAACATCTGATTTTGGCTCTGCCACTTGTTTTCGATGTAGCAACATTGCAGTGTCTATGTAGTCTATATTTGAAGTTGTGCCTTTGAGTTTGTTTTATATTATTTTCTGTTGCGTCTAAAATTCCATTACTTTCGCTTAAATTGAATTTCTTTTTGTTAAATGGTTTGAAATATAGCCAGTGATTTTATTCCTACATTGTGTACAACTTACTTGATGCATTTCCTTCCTCTTCTTATCTAGAATAGATTGAAAAAGCTGATAAAAACAGAGCAAAAGTTGAAAAGCTGTAGAGCGCCTGTATTTTCATATTTGATCGTCATTGTTAAATAGAATCAATACCTTTCTCTTCACTGAAATACACTTGCCTATTTCTGGGAAATCTAAATGACAAACATTATACTATTATAGTGGGCACCCAGCTTCCCCAGCATTTTTATAGAAGTTACATTATGGTAGTTTCATATTCCTGCACAAAAGGGCAGCATTACAAAAGTTCTTACATAGGGATTGGTAATAGCGTAGTTAGATTCTTGTATACAGGGGGCAGCAGTATAGTAGTAATAGTCTTGTACAAAGGGACCAGTATTAAAGTAGTTATATTTGTTTTACGTAGGAGTCAGTATTATAGTTTCTAATGTATATTCTTGAACATAGGGGCAAGTATTAAAGTAGTTATATTTTTGTACATAGGAGGCAGCATTATTAGGCCATGTCCCCACGGTACGGTTTTTCGGCCGGTTTTTCAGCCGGTTTGCGGTTTTTCAGACCGCCTGAAAAACCGGCCGAAAATGAGCACAATGTAGCATCTATGGAAAACCGTGCAGCCAGTCTCCCTGCCGGGTTTTCTGCCCGACGGTTTTGCCGCCGGCGCTTCGGCGTCAAAACATTGAACATGTTCTTTCTTCCGTCCGGTTTCCGGACGGAATATGAACAATTCAATGGGAGGGGGGGAGGGCTGTTCTCTGCTCATCGCGGAGAAAAGCCGTCCCCCCGCGGCCGTGGGGACGGCCACAAAACCGGACAAATACCGGCCTGCAAACCGGCCGGTATTTGTCCACTGCCATGGGGATGCGCCCTTACTCTGGTGCATTGAAGAAATGGCAAAGTAAGTCCTATCCCTCTGTCATACTATTCTGATTCCACAGCCACTATTTCAAAAACAGTCATTGATGACTCACTTGAAACATGTATCTGAAAAATTTAGACAACTGAAAGCAGCTTGCTGTTAATAAAAGCATATTTAAACTTGGGTGTCACCTTTAAGGGACATGGCAGGAGGTCGGATTTTTTTGTGTACAATTTTTTTTCTTCAGACCCCAGAGCTGCCTCCCCCCCCCCCTCCCGAGCGGCCATTGCGGGGGAGGGGAATTTTAGGGCATCACGGCGCTGGCCTCTGCTGTTACATTGGTGTCAGTGGCTTTACGCAGCGATGGTCGGGAGTGTTAGGCGAGGGGAGGGTGACATATGGGGTGTTAGGAGGGGGGACATGTGGCGTGTTAGGAGGGGGAAGGGGTGACATGTGGGGTGTTAGAAGGGGGAGGGTGACATGTGGGGTGTTAGGAGGGGGTAGGGTGACATGTGGGGTGTTAGGAGGGGGGAGGGGTGACATGTGGGGTGTTAGGAGGGGAAGGGGCACATGTGGAGTGTTAGGAGGGGGAGGGATGAGAGACATGTGGGGTGTGAGACATGTGAGATGTTAGGAGGGTAGTGGGGGTGAGAGACATGTGGGGTGTTAGGAGGGGGTGAGAGACATGTGGGGTGTTAGGAAGCCTATCCTGTGTTATACTACCTTCTGGCCCTGTGTATCTAAGCTTATCCTGTGTTATACTACCTGCTGGCCCTGTGTATCTAAGCCTATCCTGAGTTATACTACCTCCTGGCCCTATGTATCTAAGCCTATCCTGTGTAATACTACCTTCTGGACCTGTGTATCTAAGCCTATCCTGTGTGATACTACCTGTTTGACCTGTGTCTCTAAGCCGATCCTGTGTTATACTACCTCTTGGCCCTGTGTAGCTAAGCCTATCCTGTGTTATACTAGTTGCTGGACCTGGGTATCTAAGCCTATCCTGTGTTATACTTCCTGCTGGACCTAGGTATCTAAGCTTATCCTGTGTTATACTTCCTGCTGGACCTGTGTATCTAAGCATATCCTGTGTTATACTACCTGCTGGACCTGTGTATCTAAGTCTATCATAAAACAGAGAGTAAGAAAAAACAAAGAGGGGACGCTCTTTGGGAAGGACAGTAAAAACAATAATAAACTAGTGAGTTACAATAGGTATGATCACCTGAGAGTGTTGTGCGTATTATTGTAGAGGCACAACACTCGTATGCGCTTGGTTGGCTCTGTCCGAGCCTCTGAACGGCAGCCGCTGGTTCAAACACTCCGGAGCCGGACTTGCAGCAACGGGCACAAACAGTGGATAAATGCAAAAAGATGAATCCCGCGCCCGGTTCTACAATAAAAGACAGCTCAATGGCTGAACTAAAGACTGAACTCAGTCTTTAGTTGAGCCATTGAGCTGTCTTTTATCCTTGAATCGGGCGCGGGGTTCATCTTTTTGCTTTCATCCACTCTTAGCCTATCATAACCTGATGAAGCGGGCTCTTACTTGCCCATAAAATGTGTTGTTTTAGCTGTATATGTAATAAAATATGACACTTCTAATTGTGGTTTTACCCAAGTATCATATGTGATTAGAACATTACACCACAAGCGCTACTAATCTCTTCAAAACTTTCTTGATAAGCCTATCATGTGTTACACTGTCTGTTGGACCTGTGTATCTAAGCCTTTCATGTGTGATGCTGTCTGCTGGACCTATGTATCTAAGCCTCTGAGGTACTCTCTATGAGCTAATGTATCTAACAATGTGTTATACTCTCTGCTGGACCTGTGTATCTAAGCCTATCATGTGTGATACCATCTCTTGGACCTATGAATCTAACCAATCTTGTGGTGTATAGCGGGGAGTACTGTGCATGCTGCTATACGCTGAATGCTTTAGAAGCATGTGCTGGTCAGCGTGTACTTCTAAGGCAATGTTCACACGGCTTATCCACGGCGTAATTGCGGGTACGGATTTCGCCCGCAATTACGCCGTGTGCCGTGCAGCGGGGACAGGGGGGCCGGCACCTCGCCGACCCCTGAGACCTTCATTATCCGCGGCGCGTATCCCACCGGGATAATTGACATGTCACTTTCTCCCTGCTCACGAAATACGGCGAGCGGGGAGATGAGACGGAATCCATAGTTCTGTATGAGAACTGTGGATTACCGTAATGACTGGAACGGATTTCAACCGTATTTTGCGCAGTACGGCGCGAAATACGGAACGAAATCGGTCCCAAAATAAGCCGTGTGAACATAGCCTTAAACTCTGTGTGCCGACTCCCATAGCACTTTTACGTGTCGCTTCTTTCCCCCGGCGCACAGTACAGGTTGGGGAAAACGGCAGGTAATCATAGCTTTCATTGAGAGCTATGGAATACTGTATTTGCGGTCCGTACTATGGGCACATTGCAGCACAATTACGCTATGCTGTGTGAACATACATTATATTGTTTGCTGGACCTGTGTATCTAAGTGTTTGAGGAACTGTATATGAGCTAATGTATCTAATCATATGTGTTACTATCTGCTGAACCTGGGTATCTAAAGACTACCAGGAACTATCTACTGAGCTAGAGTATATGCGATGCTGTGTCAGTATATCTAAGGCTATGATATTGTACTGTAAAACAAAAAGGAAGAAAAGACGGGCGCTCTCAGGGTGCATTCACACGGCATTGACAAAATACTGCTGGGGTTTTCCGACCGGTATTTGGTCTTTTTTTGGCACGCAGGGGGACGGCTTGTGTCCACGGTTTGCAGAGAAAAGCCCTCCACCTTCACACCCACATGTTCATGTTCTGCTTGAAAACCAGGCAGAAAAATTAACATGTTCTACGTTTTTCGTTTTGCCAGTGGGGTAAAAAACATCTGGCGGAAAATCCGTGTAGTGTGAACAGCTACACATATTTTCTGTTTAAGTCTATGAAGATGGTTGTTCAAATCAAAACCAGGGCCGTGGGGACGGGCCCTTAGTGTAGATCGTCTGGAATTAAGGTTTATCCGTCAGTATCCCAGTAACCTGATTATGCTGTGCAATGTAGGAGGCACAGCTCTCCCAGAGCATAGAGATAAGTCAGTCTCAGCAGCCCCTTTGCTTCCTTGGCTCCATGCATTGCCGAGTGGTAGGAAGATATCAGTAATATAATAAAAGTCACAACTAAAATATAGTGTGGTAGAGGGAAAAAAGGGAAATTATGGCGCTAGACTGTTAAAGTATAAGATACAATATACTGATGCATAAATACAGGACTACATTTTCTCGCTTTATAGCGTTTCAGGGTTTAAAGGACGTACGAACTGATGAAGCGTTAAAAGGAAAC